>CANXYC010237139.1:0-10948 GCA_948193065.1 Aleurites moluccanus | reverse complement strand
TGTAACTGATGATGGATAAATTTTATTCCGCTGTGATAAATATATATGTATATTGTGAATGTGATTGATACTGGGTTCTATGGGTGTCAGTCGCCATTGGCATCTCCCATGCCCTAGGACAGTCGCGGTCTGACTGCGGGAACGGGTCGTATATATATATATATATATATATATATATATATGCTATGTGTAATTGATGATGGATAAATTTTATTCCGCTGCGATAAATATATATGTATATTGTGAATGTGATTGATACTGGGTTCTATGGGTGTCAGTCGCCATTGGCATCTCCCATGCCCTAGGACAATCGCGGTCTGACTGCGGGAACGGGTCGTGACAGCAGTTGAGTTGGTTGGGTTATTACTGAAGGGTAAGGCATTGACCTGATTTTTTAGGAGGATGGAGCCCAGGTTATATGGTGAGCATCCCCCTTCATGGGCTGAGTTTGGGCAGGGTCTTATTAATGAGTTCATTATAGAGGGAGTTAAGACCCAAAATCTAATTCAGTTTGAGTAGTTAGAGAAGGGAGACAGATCAGTTGAGGAGCATGCATAGGAGTTTATCAGGTTGAGTAGGTATGCTACTCATATTGTACTTACAGAGGCTGATTTGATCAGTAGGTTTTGGAGGGGTCTTCATGCTGCATGACATAATGCATTGTTGGCTACAGAGTTTACTTCCTTGACTATAGTGATTGACAAGGCTACACAGATGGAGGAGAAATACAAGACTGAGAGGGCTAAGAAAGACCAGAATAGGAAAGGAGGTCCAGGATCACAGATTAAGAGGGGGGAGAGCAGCTCCCATCCTAGGCAGGTAGAGCTAGTGCCACGATTTGAGCAGAGATCTACAGCTAGTAGTCAGAAGAGGAGACTACAGAGTAGGGTACCGCCAATAGTTCAATCAGCACCTGCCTATTCTCAGGGTTGTTCGAGACCAGTTACTCAGGCACCTAGCATTCCTACTTATGGGTTTTGTGGTCAGAGACATAGAGGGGAGTGTTGGAGACAAACTGGTGCTTGTTTGAGGTGTGGCCAGCAGGGCCATTATGCTAACAGATGTCCATTGAGGGCTGATCAGCAGCCATCTGTCATAGTTTCTCAGCCAGTGGTTCAGGCGAGTCAGAATGTGGTTAGATAGGCTTCCGACAGAGGCAAAGGCAGTGGAGGTCAGACTCCCAGTAGTAGTCAGGCTCCAACTGGTAGGGGCCAGAGAAGAGTGTTTGCTATCAACACCCAGGAGGCCCAGAGAGTAGACAATATGATTACAGGTACTATCTTGATTCAGAATAAGATTGCAGATGCCTTATTCAATTCTGGTGCAACTCACTCTTTTGTGTCCCCACAGTTTGTACCTAAATTAAATAAGGAGAGGAGATTGTTAGATGGGCCATTGATGATTCCTACTCCTATGGGTGATAGTGCTGATGTGGATTATTATTACCCTGATTGCATTATTGAGATTGATGATCATATCTTGCATGCTGATTTGATTGAGTTACCTATGTTAGAGCTAGATGTTATTTTGGGTATGGATTGGTTGACGAGGCACCTAGCGGTTATAGATTGTTATCGCAAGAGGGTTAGATTTCAGCCTGAGGGGCAGCCAGAGTTTGAGTTTCAGGGTGATATTCGGGAGTTTCGGGTTAACCTGATTTCTGCTATCCAGACCAGGAGGATGATTGGAAAAGGCTGTTCAGCCTATTTGGCACATGTGGTTGATGTACAGAGGTCTTCTGTACAATTGGATCAAATACCGATAGTTCAGGAGTTTCCTAATGTATTTCCTAAGGAGTTGCCAGGATTGCCCCCTGATAGGGAGATTGAGGTGCATACAGGCATAGACCCTATATATATTCCACCATATATAATGGCTCCAGCTGAACTAAAGGAATTGAAGGTGCAGTTACAGGAGCTATTGGATAGAGGGTTCATTAGATCGAGCAGTTCTCCTTGGGGTGCACCGGTGCTGTTTGTAAGAAAGAAAGATGGCTCTTTGAGGATGTGGATAGATTATAGGCAGCTAAATAAGGTGACAGTGAAGAACAAGTATCCATTGCCACGTATAGATGACTTGTTTGACCAGCTACATGGTGCTAGCCATTTTTTGAAGATAGATCTGAGGTTTGGGTATCACCATTGAAGATTAAGCAGGGTGATATACCTAAGACTGCTTTCAGGACCTGCTACAGACATTACGAGTTTTTGGTGTTGCCATTCGGGTTGACCAATGCACCGACTGCTTTCATGGATCTTATGAACAGGGTGTTCAAGTCATATTTGGATAAGTTTGTCATTGTATTCATTGATGATATACTTATCTATTCCAGGAGTGAGGAGAAGCATATGAAACATTTGAGGATTGTTTTGCAGACACTTCATGAGCATCAGTTGTATGCAAAGCTATCTAAGTGCCAGTTCTGGTTAACCAAAGTGTGTTTCCTTGGGCATGTGATATGCAAGGATGGGATTAAGGTGGATCCTCAGAAGATCGAAGTGGTTGCTAATTGGCCTCAGCCTACCAGTATTTCAGAGGTTCATAGTTTTCTAGGTATGGTTGGATATTATAGGAGGTTTGTGAAGGATTTATCTCGGATTATAGCTCCATTGACTAGATTAATGAGGAAACAGGAGCGTTATGTCTGGACTGATGAGTGTGATCGCAGCTTTTAGACTCTAAAGTATTGCCTTACTAGTGCTCCAGTATTGGCATTACAAGTTGAGGGGGAGAAATTTGCTGTTTATTGTGATGCTTCTCGGATTGGTTTAGGGTGTGAGCGGATGCAGATTGGTAGGGTAATTGCTTATGCTTCTCGTCAGTTAAAAAAGCATAAAGCAAATTATCTGACTCATGATCTGGAGATAGCAGCTGTGATATTTGCCTTGAAGATTAATGTGAGATATATACTGATCATAAGAGTCTACATTATATATTTTAGCAGAAGGATCTGAATCTTAGGCAGCGCAGATGGGTAGAGCTTCTTAAGAATTATGACTACGAGATCTTTTACCACCTGGGTAAGGCCAATGTAGTGGCTGATGCACTGAGCAGAAAATCGATGGGCAGTCTAGCTTATATTGTGATTGGCAAGAGGCCATTGATCCGAGAGATGAGGGAGTTGGCAGATATGGGAGTGGAGTTGGAGCTGGGATCCTAGGATCGGAACCAGGCTTTAACAGCCCAATTTCGGGTGAAGTCACTGTTGATTGATGATATTAAGGTGGCTCAAGATACAGATCCTTATCTATTAAAGCTTAAAGGAGAGGTACAGAGTGGGAAGATGTCAGAGTTTACAGTAGAGGATGGGGTACTGAGATGTGGGAAGCATATATATGTACCAGATTTTGATGGGCTACGGGATTGGATTATGAGAGAGGCTCATTATTCAGCATATAGTGTACATCCAGGGATTACTAAAATGTACCATGATTTGAGAGATGTATATTAGTGGCCAGGGATGAAGAGAGATGTAGCTCAGTTTGTGTCTAAATGCTTAGCCTGTCAACTGGTTAAGTTTGAGCATCAGAAGCCATCAGGGCTACTTCAGGAGATTGAGTTGCCAGAGTGGAAATGGGAGCAAGTGACTATGGATTTTATAGTGGGTCTACTGAGGACTACGAGGGGTTATAACTCCATATGGGTGATTGTAGGCCATTTGATGAAATTTGCTCATTTTCTGGAGGTTAAGACCAACTACATGGTAGCTCAGTATGCACAGTTATATGTGGATAAGATTGAGCAACTTCATGGAGTTCCTTTGATGATTATTTCAGACAGGGGTACACAGTTTACTTCTCGATTTTGGTAGAAGTTTCAGGAGCCCATGGATACCTAATTACGGTTCAATACTACTTTTCATCTGCAGACTGATGGGCAATCGGAGAGGACAATCCAGACTTTAGAGGATATGTTGAGATTATGTGTTCTGGATTTTAAAGGCAACTGGGATTATTATCTGCCATTGATAGAGTTCTCCTATAACAACAGCTACCACTTTTCTATTGGTATGGCTCCATTTGAAGCACTATATGGTAGGAAGTGTAAATCTCTAGTGTGTTGGGTAGAGCCAGGAGAGAAACAGCTTGAAGGGTCAGAGTTGATTAGAGAGACTATGGAAAAGGTGGCTATGATCAGAGATCGGATGAGGACTGCCTTTAGTAGGCAGAAGAGTTATGCTGATCCGAAGAGGAAGGATGTACATTTTGTAGTTGGTGATAATGTCTTCCTTAGGGTCTCACCGATGAGGGGTGTTATGAGATTTGGGAAGAGGGATAAGTTATCACCAAGGTTTAAAGGCCCATTTGAGATTCTTAATAAGATTGGTAATGTGGCCTACAAATTGGCTCTTCCACCTAGCATGAGCCATGTACATCTGGTTTTCCATATCTCTATGCTACGGAAGTATGTGTCCGATCCATCGCACATATTGGAGGTTCAGGATGTGGATCTCAGTGATGACTTGTCTTATGAGGAGCTTCCAGTGTAGATCATTGATACACAGGTCAGATAGCTACAGAATAAGGAGATCCCGATGATTAAAGTGCTTTGGAGGAACCAATCCATGGAGAAGTGTACTTTGGAGAGTGACCAGGAGATGAGGAGCAGATATCCATTCCTGTTCCAGTAATGAGGTATGTTTTATTTAGATTCGAGGATGAATTTATTTGTAGGGGGTAGAATGTAATACTCTAGAAAGTTATAACATATATGCATGAATTAGTTCTTAGTTTGTAGTTCATAAGTCTTGAAATGATGGGAAATAATTTTAGAGACACAGTTAGAAAGCGAACTAGTTACTTTTCCGGAAAGTGGCGGTGTCAGAAACACTGCCGAGAAATTAGCAATCCGGTCAAAAGAAGAATTTCTGAAGTTGACCTAAGGGTAAAAGATCACCATAATGCATGTGTAATTTTGGTAAAAAGAAAGAAGTGAAAATCATTTAGGAACACTGAAAAAGTAACCAAAGGCAAAATGGTAAATATAAGGAGGTTTAAGGTGAATAGTGAAAATGGGTCCGTCGGAGTTACAAAATTTCTCTGGAGCCATTTTTATAAATAAGTATAAATTAAAATAAGCTTATTAACTCCCCACTTTGAATTCTAATTCCTGACAGAATTGACAGAATAAATTACAGAAGATATTGGACTAAAGTGTGATATATGAAAGTTTGAGGATTAAGTTATAATTTTCCAATTGATTTTTGTATAAAAGCTTATACTTAGAAAATTTTAGCTATCTTCTTCCTTCTCTTCTCTTATGGCCGAAACCCATTCTCCATTTTCTTCAAATTTCTTCACTTCCAATCAAAGTTTGTAAGGAAAAATCATAGCATAGTTGAGTTTTAACCTAGCTTTACCATTTCCCTCCATTAATTTGCTTGAAATCATAAAGAGATTCAAGGAATTTGGGCTTCATGCATTCGGCTAGAATCTCCACTTGAGGTAAGGATGTGTTTTATTGGTTTTAATGGTTCAATTAGGTGTTATTTAGGTTGAATTTGATGGGCTTATAGTTAGATTGCATCAATTGGTGCTAATTGGTAGGAATGCCTAATAGCTATATTGAAGTTGTAAGAAAGGGTTTGATAACTTATTGTTAGATTTTGTTAATTGATTTTAGAATATACTAATTGGATGTGAATAGACAACTAATTAATAATTGATTTAATGTAGAATTGAAAATTTGACAAAGGTGTGCTTTAGAGCTCATTTGGTGAATTGAGTTGGAATTGGATTGTTTAAAGTCATTTGAAGCGTTAGGTGAGTATATTTTGCATCAAATAACATGCCAAATTGATTGAATTGATGATTGGAAACCATATGGAGAAACTCACCTTTGGCCGAACCACCCATCACTATTCATTGCCTTATTTTTCTTTGATTTTTGCCTTGAATTCCTATGCCATTTTGAGCCAATTTGATGTTGTTTATTTGTGTTTCTTTGATGCCTATATTATTGTTGATAATGTAGCTTGTTGTTGATTGAATTGGGCAAGTCAACATTGTATCCTAACCTAACCAATTAGCTTGCCATTGTATGCCCACCATATGTTTGATGAAATGCCTAGTTTATTTGCCTTTGGCCTATTGTTTTGTATTCCATAGGCCTACCATTTTAATGCCATTGTCGCCAGCGACGTTGGCATGCCAATTAGCCTAGTGTTTTCCATCTCCGAGCCAACTTTTGTTCCATGTCTTTCTTAATTGCCAAACTATTTGTCATTAATTGTATGTTACCTATAGCATTGCCATTGGTCTTATTGATAATTGAATTGACTGATATTGAGCTTATTGATATGGAGGATGCCATTGTTGCATGATGGTATCCATTGATATATTGTTTCTTTCTATTGATCCTAATGTGGCTTGACAGAGCTACCAATCTGACAGGATAGTGGGGAAATACTGTCGACGATGTGCACATTGTATTACTAATACCCTTGCTAAGAGGGGTTATGGTCCTGGCCATAAGACCTGATCAGTCTTATGCTCATTGATATTGATATGCTACTGGAGACCTATATATTCACATATGGTCCATACTAATTACTGGAGATTGTATGATTTCATACAGTCCATCCCTTTATCTGTCTTTCCATATGATACCGAGCCTGTACTTCATTCTTTTGCTATATTGTGACCTATTACAGATCCTGTTTATTGTTATCTGATTTATTTGTACCATTGCCTCATTATTACCTGTTGTTTTACTGTTGATGCATATAGATTCACTGAATACTCACCTTTTTATTGTTTAACCATTTCAGGATAGGAGTAGGCTGCAGAATCCCATCGTCTATCGTCCGAGGATTTCTGCTACAGTCATTTGATTTTTTTTGTATTTCTGTATTTTGATGTTCATAATCTAGCTGCTCTATGGGGTATGTATGGGTTAGCTAGGGAATGAACATGTGTATATGATATTGATGATATATGAGTTATATGTTGATTATATGATGTGATAGTTTGATCATTACAGCCAATTGCAGGAAAGTACAGAACGAATTATAAAATAACAGAATGGATGATACTTAACTAAAATGGATTATAGATTGTGGTTTATAGATTGTGCATGTGATACTGGGTTCTACACGTGCCGGTCATCATTGGCATCTCCCATGCACTAGGACCATTACGATTCGGAAACGGGTCATGAGATATGCGTTTTATGGCCCTACATCTGTCTTATCCATATGATATACTTTCATTGACTTTACAACCATCCTTTATAACTTGATTTTGTATCCTGATGTAATACCCTAGAAAGGCCTATCTTATATGCGTGATATAGTTCTCAGTTATTAGTTTGAAATCATCGAAATGACTAGAAATAATTTTAGAGACACAGTTAGAAAACAAATGAAATACTTTTCCGGAAATCATCGATATCGAAAACACTGCCGAAAAAATAGCAATCCGGTCAGCAGATGAATTCCTGATTCTGATCAAGGGATAAAGAACCATATATATGCATGTGTAATTATGGTGAAAACAAAGAGGTGAAAAATGTTTAGGAACACTGAAAAAGTAAGTGATGGTAAAATCGTAAATAAATAGAACTTTGAGGGGTATAGTGGAAAGTAGTGTCTCTGAGTTTCATAATTGCTCTGAAACTATTTTTATAAATAATTATAAATAAAAATAAGCCTTTTGAATCCCCACTTTGAAATTCAATTCTCAACAGAATTGTCAGAATAAATTACAGAAGAAGTTGGGATTAAAGTATGATTACTTAATAGTTTAAGGACTAAAATGAAATTTGCCATTAATGACTTAATATATAAGCGTGCCTTAGTATTTTTCTTCATCTTCTTCTTCGTTCTTCATGTTGGTCGAACCTTGCTCTTCTATTCCTCCACCAATTTTCATGTTTTTCCTTAAGAAAAAACTAAAGAAAACTTAAGATCAACCTTTGATTTCTTGTTTTCCATCTTTGATTTGCTTGGAAAATCAAAGAATTTCAAGAACCATCATCCTTGCATTTTCACCTCACTCTTCGATATAAGGTAACCAATTGATTTGTTTAGTTTTATGGTTAAGTTAGATGATTTAGATGATGAATTTTGTGTTTGATTGCATTAATTGATGCATTTGAGCACTTTTCCCTAATTTCCAAACCCTAGCCTAAGTTGTTTGATTTTTTATTGGTTTATATTGTTTAAGCTTAGAATATATTAAATGGAGGCTAATGGATGAATAAATTGTGGTTGTTTTGTTGTAGAAAATCAAGATTTGCCATAGTTAAGAGTTTTGCCTCCTTTAAAGCAATAGGTGGGAAATCAATTCTTCAAGGCTATTTGAAGTGTTAGGTGAGTTTAATATACATCAAATTACATGTCTATAGCATTGAAATATTGATTGGAATCCTCCAAACTTTTCCCATTTTTGGCTGAACCCTATAGTACTATTCATGCCTTGAATTTTGCTTTGTATTTTACTTGATTTCCATGCCATAATTGATCTATTATATGATATTATTTATTGGTTAATAAATGCCCATTTTATTGCCTTGATTGTGAGTTGTTGGTTTGTATTAGGGTAATATTGGAGTTGCACCTAAACCTTGATAAATTGTCCATCCTTTAATGCACACCAGGTGTTTGATGAAATGTCTAGTTCATTTTGTCTTAGGCCAATCATTTTTCCGTCCATAGGCCTACTATTTGAATGCCATTGTCACTAGCGACATTGACATATCAATTGTGCCAATCATTTTCTTATGTATGACCAACCTATGTTCCATTCCATTGTTATTTACCAAACCAATTGCCATTTCATATCTATTGATTATTGCCATTCCATTGTTTAAATTGCTACTTGAAATAATTGATATTTAGATATTGTTACTTGGTGATACCATTGTGTATAATGGTATCTAATGACATGTTTCATACTTGTATTGACCTTAATGTGGTTTGACAGAGTTGCTGCTATGACAGGGTAGTGGGTACATACTATCGACAATGTGCACATTGTTTATTGATACCCTAGCTGGAAAGGGTTATTGGTCCTAGCCATAAGACCTGATCAGTCTTATGTTTATTGATATGAGATTGACTGTGTGTTTACATATAGTCTATGTGTTTCGTGACCCTATATCTATCTTACCCATGTGATACCATTCATTTGATATGAGTTTTGACCTTACTATCATTCCATGTAATTGATTATGTATTATGATTTTATTGAACAGATTGACATTATTATTTCCTCTGTTATCTTTTATTATTGATCCAAATTACTTTTATTAGCGATGCATATTAGATTTATTGAGTATCTTATATACTCACTCCTTTACTTGTTTTCCCTTTTTCAGGTGCAGAGTGGGTAGCAGAATCTCGACTCTTGACTCACTGTGGATTTCTGCAGTGCTCATAGCAATGTAATTATATTAAGTACAATAATTTTTGTATATTCATGATCTAGCTGCTCCATAGGTTATGTATGGGTTAGTTAGTTTATGAACATGTATGTATGACATATTATGGAGTATGAGTAATGATATGGTGTAATACCCTAGAAAGTTCTAACATATATGCATGATTTAGTTCTCAGTATGTGGTTCAAAAGTCTTGAAATGATGAAAAATAATTTTAGAGACACAGTTAGAAAGCGAACTAGTTACTTTTCTGGAAAGCGGCGGTGTCGGAACACTACCGAGAAATTAATAGTCCGATCAACAGAAGAATTTTTGAAGTTGACCTAGGGATAAAAGATCACCATAAAACATGTGTAATTTTGGTAAAAAGAAAGAAGTGAAAATCATTTAGGAACACCGAAAAAGTAACCAATGGCAAAATCGTAAATAAAAGGAAGTTTAAGGTGAATAGTGAAAAGGGGTCCGTTGGAGTTACATAATGAATCTGGAACCATTTTTTTAAATAAGTATAAATTAAAATAAATTTATTGACTCCTCACTTTGAAATTCAAATCCTGACAGAATTGACAGAATAAATTACAGAAGGAGTTGGGGTCAAAGTGTAATATAGGGAAGTTTGGGGATTTAGTTATAATTTGCCATATGATTTTTCTATATAACCAACACTTAAACAAAAATTTGCATCTTCTTCTTCATCTTCTTCTTGTGTAGGCTGAACCACCATCTCCCATTTCTCTTCCATTTCTTCATCAAAATTCTTAGAAAAATTCTTAGAAAAATGGAGTACAAACCTAATTCTTTCATTTGCCACCATTAGATTGCTTGAAAGAACAAAAGAATTCAAGGAAAAACTCCATCATCATTTTGGCAAGAACATAACCTTGAGGTAAGAAGTTTGTTTGTTTGTTTTAATGGTTTATTTAGATGAGTTTGATGATGAATTAGATGGGTTTTATGGTTAATTGCATCAATTGATGCAAATTGATAGAAATATCTAAATTGCTAAACCTAATGGAAGTTGTAAGTCTTAGATATTTGAATGAGTGTTAGTTAGTGTTAATTGATGTTAGAATATGTTAATTAGAAGTTAATAGGTAACTAATTAATGATTGGTTTGGTGTAGAATTCAAGTTTTGACAAAGGTGTGCCTATTGGCTCATTTAGTGAAATTGGGTGGAATTGAATTTTCCAAACTATTTGGAAACTTAGGTGAGTCTTATATGCATCCTTTGACATGCCAATTATGTTAAAATTGAAATTGGAAACGTTGCATGGAAACTCAGTTGTGGTCGAACCCTATGTACTATTCACTTATTTTGCTTGATTTTTGTCTTGATTTCCATAGCCAATTTGATCCCATTTGATGTTGTTTAATATTGTTTCTTTGATGCCTATTGTATAATTGCAAATGTGGCTTGTTGTTGGCTGAGTTAGGCAAGTCAAATTTGCACCCTAACCTAACCTATTGGCTTGCCATTGTATGCCCACCAAGTGTTTGATAAAATGCCTAGTTCATTTTGTCTTTGGCCTATTGTTTGCATTCCATAGGCCTACCATTTGAATGCCA
>CANXYC010237066.1:0-14029 GCA_948193065.1 Aleurites moluccanus | reverse complement strand
TTGGCTCAATTTGTCTCAGTTATTCCCAGTAAATTCAAATCCACACAGACT
Source organism: Aleurites moluccanus (assembly GCA_948193065.1). Classification (NCBI taxonomy): domain Eukaryota; kingdom Viridiplantae; phylum Streptophyta; class Magnoliopsida; order Malpighiales; family Euphorbiaceae; genus Aleurites; species Aleurites moluccanus. Next base: position 13,978 of record CANXYC010237066.1, on the reverse strand, counting down.
TCCTGCAGAAATACCCAACCAGACCAGTCCTGCTCATAGGAACATAACTCATCACACACACAGAATTTTGTTAAGCCATTTTACAAAATTTCAGTTAAGACATAAACTCATAACTTTCATGTTTTACACTTTACCAAATTATTTTTTTAAGATCATGCAATTATCCTCACAAAATCTTGCAACTGCAACCAAAATTTCTGAATTTCTCAAACATTCATATCCTTAATTAATTTAAATTCATCAAATACACAGTAAATAAAATACAATAAAATTGGCAAATATTACATTAGGATTTCCTTAATTAATAATACATAATATGATTCTTTATAATTTTTAATCATCTTACAGCCTCTATTGTTGTTTCCTATCATCAATTTAATTAATCTCTTAAGAAAATTTGAAGTTTAAGAATCTGCTTACTATTCATGTCACTATTCATCAAATTCCATAAATTCTAATATCTTGAATATTAGTAAAAATTAATAGTCTTAAATACTTATGATAGAGTCTATATACTCATATAGATTTATTCTATCTATCAAAAATTCTTAATCCAAAGAAAAAATAAATTTTTTGGAGAAAATTACCTTATTTTTCCCAAAACTGAATTCCTGAAGAATCTGACTTGAGAATGATGATCACAGTCTTAAATACGCTAACTTAAAGATTCAATGCATTAATTTCGAGTATTAATGCATTAAAATCAATCGGGACAGATTTGAGAAATATAGGAGAAGAAATGAGAACGAACGAAGAAAGAAGAAGAAGAAGATATCGTAAAATTAGCTACTGCTTCTCCTTTAAAATAGGCTACTGCCTCTCAGCTTCCCATTTCGCCAACTCACTTCGTATATGTCACCTCGGTAATGCCTCTTCGCCAAACTCGCCTCACCTATTTCCACTTCGCATATGCCACCTAGGCAATGCCTTTTCGCAAATCTCGCCTTGCCTATTTCCACTTCGCATATGCCACCTAAGTAATGCCTCTTCGCCAATCTCGTCTCGCCTATTTTCACTTCGCATATGCCACCTCGGCAATGCCTCTTCGCCAAATTTGTCTCGCCTATTTTCACTTCGCATATGCCAACTCGGCAATGCCTCTTCGCCAAACTTGCCTCGTCTATTTCTACTTCGCATATGCCACCTCGGTAATGCCTCTTCTCCAAACTTGCCTCGCTTGTTTCCACTTCACATATGCCATCTCGACAATGCCTCTTCGCCAAACTTGCCTCGCCTATTTTCACTTCGCATATGCCACCTCGGCAATGCCCATTTTGGCGAGCTGGAATCCTGACTCGCCAGTCATCTCGCCACTTCGCACTAAAATGGCTCGTGAGCGAGATAAAGAAGTCCAAATGTCCTGATTTTTTTCTTAGTTAACTTAGATACACGGGGCTACAATTCCATGTTTACCTCTCCAGCTTGATCAGCCTCTAACCATTTTGAAATCGAGGAACCACCTCGCACTACCTATTCTGCTGAGCTGGAAAACCCTCCTTGTCACTCCGCACCGAACCAGCTCGCAATTGAGCTACAGACACCCAAACTCCTTGATTCTTTTTGTCACTTAAAATAGATACTCAGGGGTCCATCATAACCAAAATTCAAATAAAAAATAAGATTTACAGAATCTATGGTGAATTTCTAAATTCACCCAGACTTTACTCTCTAAAAACTGTCCGAGCAGGTCTGATTAAATTAGCTATCTCTTGAACTACAATTATCCAATCTCATTGAATTTTTATAGCCATTAATATAACATATGAAGGAACATTTTTCCTGCATACCAAAAATTCTGAAATTCTCCAAAACATTAATCTATCCACAATATCTTAATAATTAAAAAAATAAAAATAAAAATAAAAATAAAAAAATCAAATATTTATTATTGGGTATTACATTTTTCCCCCCTTAAATAAATTCATCCTCGAATTTAAAGAACTTACCTTAAACTTGAAATTAATGGGAATACTTGGCTCGATAAACTTCTCACTCTCCCAAGTACACTCTTCCATAGCTTGATTCCTCCATAGAACCTTAACCATTGATATATCTTTATTTTTTAGCCTCTTGATCATTCGGTCTACAATGGCAATTGGAACTTCTTTATACGTCAAATCTGGTTGAAGGTCCACTACTGGAACTTGCAGCACATGAGAAGGGTCGACGATATACTTTTGAAGCATCGATACGTGGAATACCAGGTGCACATTATCCATGCTAGGCGGCAAAGATAACTTGTATGAAACCTCTCCAACCTTGCTCAGAATTTCAAAGGGTCCAATAAATCATAGAGATAGCTTGTCTCTCTTGTCAAACCTTAAAACTCCTTTCATTGGCGAGATCTTTAAAAACACTAGATCTCTAATGGAAAACTGAAGGTCTTTTCTCTTTGGATCAGTATAACTCTTTTGGCGGCTAAAAGCTGTCTTTAATCTCTCCCGGATCAGCGGAATCTTTTCCAATGTATGCTTTATCAATTCTGATCCTTCGATATATTTTCCTCCAACCTCATCCCAACATAAGGGAGATCTGTATTTATTGCCATATAATGCTTCGTAAGGAGACATCTGAATCGTGGAATGATAGTTGTTGTTGTAGGCAAACTATATCAATGGCAAGTGGTTATCCCAATTTCCTCAAAAATTTAGAGTGCACATCCTCAGCATGTCTTCTAGAGTTTGGATGGTCCTCTCTGATTGCCCATCTGTTTGCGGATGAAATGCTATGCTGAATTCAAATTGTGTACCCAAGCACTCTTGTAATTTCCACCAAAATCTCGAGGTGAATTGAGTACCTCTATCTGAGATAATCGAAACCAAAACTCCATGCAGCCTAACAATCTCATCGACATAAATCTGTGCATATTGCGGAGCCGTATAAGTCATCTTGACCGGTAAGAAATGAGCTGACTTGGTTAATCTATCAACAATAACCCATATCGAATCATGGCCTCTTAAAGTCCTTGGCAATCCAACCACAAAATCTATAGTCACTCTCTCCCATTTCCATTCTGGCAATAGCAATTCTTGAAGTAATCCAGAAGGTTTCTGATGCTCGAATTTGACTTGCTGACAAGTTACACATTTAGCTACATATTCTGCGACATCTCTTTTCATTCCACTCCATCAGTAAGAACTCTTGATATTGTGGTACATCTTTGTTGCGCCTGGATGCACACTATAATTAGAATGATGAGATTCCTTGAGAATCACATCCTTCAATCCATCCACAGCTGGAACACATAATCTATTGCCCAGTCTCAACACACCATCAACTATGGTAAAGCCTGAAGATCTTTTTGTCCCCACATTATTCTTTAGCTTTACCAATTGAGGGTCCTTATCTTGCGCTTCTCTTATCTGATCAATAAGAACCGGCTTGACCAGGAAATGGGCTAAAAGCATTCTTGAATCTGACAGATTCAAACTAATTCCCAACTCATGCAATCTTGGCACTTCACTCACTAGCGATCTTCTACTCACTTGGATATAGGATAAACTTCCCAAAGACTTTCTACTCAATGCATCCGCCACTATATTTACTTTTCTTGGATGGTACAATATTTCACAGTCATAATCCTTAAGCAATTCAACCCACCTTCTCTGCCTAAGGTTAAGATCTTTCCGCTGAAATATATATTTCAAACTCTTATGATCTGTGAAGATTTCATACTTCTCTCCATATAGGTAGTGTCTCTAGACGTTTAATGCAAATACTACCGCAACCATCTCAAGATCATACATAGGGTAATTCACCTCATGCTTTCTCAATTGTCTCGAAGCATAGGCTATCACCTTACCATACTGCATGAGTACATAACCAAGCCCTACTCTCGATGCATCACAATACACCGCAAATCCTCCTTCACCAGACGACAAAACTAAGACAGGTGTCGTGGTGAGACAAGTCTTCAACTTGTGGAAACTTCCTTCGCAATCATCTGTCCATTGGAATTTCACTTACTTCTGAGTAAGCTTGGTCAAAGGTGCTACAATCTTGAAAAAATCTTGCACAAATCTCCTATAATACCCTGCCAAACCCAAGAAACTTCTAACTTCTGAAATGTTTGTAGGTCTTGGCCAATTAAGGATTGCATCTATCTTCGGGTCAACTTTAAGTCCTTCCTTACTCTCCATATGCCCGAGAAAACAAACACTATTAAGCCAAAATTCACACTTGGAGAACTTGGCAAACAACTCATGTTTCCTCAAGGTTTGCAATACAATTCGAAGATGTTCTTCATGCTCTTCCTTGCTCCTAGAATATACAAGGATGTCATCGATGAATATAATGACAAACTTGTCCAGAAATGGCCTGAACACCCTATTCATTAAATCCATGAATGCAGCTGGTGCATTAGTCAATCCAAATAGCAACACTAAGAACTCATAGTGTCCATATCTGGTCCGAAAAGTTGTCTTTGATATATCTTCATTCTGAATTCTCAACTGATGATAACCCGACCTCAAATCTATCTTGGAGAAATGACTTGCACCCTGCAACTGATCAAATAAATCATCTATTATGGGTAAAGGATACTTGTTCTAGATGGTAACCTTGTTAAGTTGCCTGTAATCGATACACAATCTCATAGAACCATCCTTCTTCTTCACAAAGAGTATAGGTGCTCTCCACTGTGAACTACTAGGTCTAATGAATCCCTTATCAAGCAAATCTTGCAACTGGATTTTCAATTCTTTCAACTCAACTGGTGCCATATGATAGGGAGGAATAGAAATCGGACTCGTGCCAAGTAGTAATTCGATACCGAACTCTATCTCTTTATCTGATGGCAACCCTGGTAATTCTTTAGGAAATACATCCGAAAACTCATTAACTATTGGAATTTGCTCCTTGTCTCTCACTTCCTTACGAGTATCCCGTACATAAGCCAAATACCCTTAGCAACCTTTCCTTAATAACCTTCTTGCCCCAATGGTAGATATCACATTGTATGGTACTTCACTCCGCTCCCCATGAAACTCAAACTCCTCACCCAAAGGTGGCTTGAAGACTAGCTTCTTCCCATTGCAATCTATAGTAGCATAGTACTTGGACAACCAGTCTATGCCCAAAATCACGTCAAATTCCAATATAGGCAATTCAATCAAATCTACATCCAAGTTCTTGCCGCCTATGCTAACTACACATGATGGATAAAAGTTATGAACTTCAATCTTCCTCTAGAGGAGTAGAAACAACCAACACACTTTCAAGCAATTCACAAGTCACATGCAATTTCTTAGCAAAATACGATGACACAAAGGAATGCGTAGCTCCTGAATCAAACAACACTCTAGCATTCAAAGCTTAGATCATGAGAATACCTGTAATAACTGTGTTAGATGCTTGGGCTTCATACTGTGCTAAAGCAAAAACTCTGCCTTTTCCTCTACCCATAGGAATTGATCCTAAAGCCTGAGCCACATGCTGTCCTGATACTCTACCGGCCTCAACAGTCCTGCCCAAAATACCTCTGCCTTCACCTGGCTATTGACTAATACTTCTCTCTCTACTCATCTGGACTGTAGCCTGAGAAGCCTGAGGTCTACCTCCAAAGGGTGGTTGTGGATAATTCTTGAGCAAATGACCTTATTGTCCACACCTAAAGCATGCTCCTGATGCATAATGATAAGGGCCATTATGAAATTTACCACATGTAGGACACAAAGGTTTAGGAGTCCTGGATGGTGCAAAGTTAGCTGAACCATGGCTCATCTGAGAAGTGGTCCAGGAGTAGTCCGACTCTGTTGTGGTCTCTCTAAAGGTCCTCTAAACCCACTCCTAGAAACTGATTGACGAGTCACTCCCATATTCTTAATCCCACTATCTTGTTTAGAATAACTAACTGTTTTAAATTTCTTCTTCTCACCCCTTTTGGATCTAGCTTTCATCTCTCTATTCTCAATTATCCTAGCTTTATCCACCAGCTTAGAGTAAGAATCAAACTCAAGAGCAACTAGGAGTTTAAATAGTGGAGCCATCAATAAGAATCAAACTCAAGAGCAACTAGGAGTTTAAATAGTGGAGCCATCAATCCTCTGCGAAACCTCTGAATCTATACCGCTTCTGTAGGCACCAATGCAGGAGAAAATTTGCTTAACTGACTGAACTTCCTGGCATACTCTGAAACACTCATACTAGGAGTCTAAACCAATCTCTCAAACTCTATCGATTTAGCTTCTCTCACACTCTCTGGAAGAAATCCATTCATCACCAATTCCTTGAATCTCTCCCAAGAAATATCTTCATTTCCCCGAAGCATACCAGAAATGCTTCTCTTGAACCAATCTTTAGCCTCAGCTTTCATCAAATACCCCACAAATTCTATAGCTCTTCTATCGGGAATCCGTAGAATCTGTACTTTCTCTTCAATTTCTTCCAGAAAGTCTGTAGGATCTACTTCACCTCTATACTCTAAGGGCTTAAGCTTAGGAAATCTCTCAAATGATACTTCTTCCTCTTGACGTACAACGAGTGGTGGAACTGCTGAAGGAACAGAGATCTCTGGAGCTTGTACTAGAGGCACTTCTTGTTGTTTTTGCTGAGTAATGAATTCAGCTATCATTGTATAATTCCTTTGCAGCTGTTCTAATTGTTGAGCCATATTAACCACATCTACTAGTGGCACAAGAGGAACCTCATTTCCTCTATTTTCACCTACAGAACCTTCTTCAGAACGCAAATCTCGCCTAGGACGACCTCGACCTCGTCCTCTACCACGACGTGGAGGCATCTCGACACTGATAAAAGAAACAAAGCAAACTTAGACTCAAAACACAAGATTAGCGCAGGTCTATACTAAAAGAATATACAACATTGACGTGACATGGATCATATGCTCCGTAGTTATCTTATTCAATAATTATACTAGGGCTCATGCACATCTATCTATCTTCTATCTTAAGGATTATAAACCTATAGCTCTGATACCACCTCTGTCACACCCCAACTCTAGTGGTGTGATGGTCCTAGGGCAAGGATAGGCTTAAGGCCACCATAAACCCGTAGAACACTCATATCCTGGATCTCATTCATACTATATATTCATATCAAATACAAATATCATTACAATATTCATTCCTATGATTCATATAATCATAATTCATACATTTATATTTATCACCATATAATTTCCTCTTGTTCCTTACTGATCAAAAGATATATCTCACATCACTAAGGAATTAGGGCAGCCCCAAAATATAACAGTTTAGGCATCAAAATAATACCATCCTCAATATCTAACTACGGAGCTCTAGAGTATACTCCTCATACATACAATATCATAATACAATTCAATGAATACATATATCAAAATAATTAAAATGATGGCTTCTTGGAGGAATAAATCAAGAAGCTTGGTCTTCTATATTAGTTCCTTTTTGAGCTACACTATCACCTAAAATCCACAGAAGAGGAGTGAACTTTCAACTCAGTAAGACATGAACATGCAATGTAAAGATTAATCTAAAAGAAAAGTCAATCCAAAGAAAAATAGGTAAGAAAATATCAGATGGTTATGCTTACAGGAACAGAAGTGCTCATAATCGAATAGCACTATCAAATCACATGATAGAACTGCAGAGTGCATCAGTAGCCTTGCTACCTATCACAACAGAGCGCATCGGTAGTTCTTGCTACCTTATCACAAACGCATGCTTGGCCAGGCATACGGCTAGAGCTCATAGTCCCCTCTAGGTGGAACACTGATAAAAACCCTATCAGCTAGGTTCCCAAAGTGCACGATGGACCAATGAATTTACTCTCATTGGGAAGAGCGTTCTATCCATAGGGTCACATGGTTGCAATCTTACAAGAAAACATATTGATCACGAGACCATTAACATATATTATAAATTCAGTCAAATTAACAAATAGGTTTCATATGAACTTGATCCAAGAAACGATGACCAAATTATTTACAATATATATATATATATATATATATATATATATATATATATATATATATATATATATATCGTAATCACATGAAATAAATTATCAGTTTGTCTAAATATATATATATATATATATATGGTAATCACATGAAATAAATTGTCAGTTTGTCTGAGAATATCATGGGAATTTCAATTAATAGGTCAGTAACATAATATCATATAACATGTGAATCATATATGTGAACATTAGGATGGTTTGAACAATTCATTTCAAAGAAGCAATATACATATGCAATGTTCATACTTACCTCAAATCAATTTATCCTTATATTTTTCCTCAATTAATTGTACAGTCAATAAATTTCCTTTAATTTATTGAATCCTCTTTTCCTTATGATATTTCCCTAAATGCTCAAAATTAGGGTTTCCTCAATTAATAATACATAATATGATTCTTTATAATTTTTAATCATCTTACAGCCTCTATTATTGTTTCTTATCATTAATTTAATTAATCTCTTAAGAAAATCTGAAGTTTAAGAATTTGCTTACTATTCATGTCACTATTCATCAAATTTCATAAATTCTGATATCTTGAATATTAATCAAAATTAATAGTTTTAAATACTTATGATAGAGTCTATATACTCATATAGATCTATTCCATCTATCAAAAATTCTTAATCTAAAGAAAAAATAATTTTTTTGGAGAAAATTACCTTATTTTTCCCAAAACTAAATTCCTGAAAAATCTGACTTTAGAATGATGATCACAGCCTTAAATGCACTAACTTAATGATTCAATGCATTAATTTTGAGTATTAATGCATTAAAAATAATCAGGACAAATTTGAGAAATATAGGAGAAGAAATAAGAACGAACGAAGAAAAGAGAAGAAGAAGATATCTCGAAATTAGCTACTGCTTCTCTTTTAAAATAGGCTACTGCCTCTCAACTTCCCACTTCGCCAACTCACTTCGCATATGCCACCTCGGCAATGTCTCTTCGCCAAACTCGCCTCGCCTATTTTCACTTCGCATATGCCACCTCAGCAATGCCTTTTCGCCAAACTTGTCTCACCTATTTTCATTTCGTATATGCCACCCCGACAATGCCTCTTCGCCAAACTTGCCTCACCTGTTTCCACTTCGCATATGCCACCTCGGCAATGCCTCTTCGCCAAACTTGCCTCACCTGTTTCCACTTCGCATATGCCACCTCGGCAATGCCTCTTCGCCAAACTTGCCTTGCCTGTTTCCACTTCGCATATGCCACCTCGGCAATGCCTCTTCGCCAAACTTGCCTCACTTGTTTCCACTTCGCACATGCCACCTCAGCAATGCCTCTTCGCCAAACTTGTTTCACCTGTTTCCACTTCGCATATGCCACTTCGGCAATGCCTCTTCACCTCGCATATGCCACTTCGGCAATGCCTCTTCACCAAACTTGCCTCGCCTGTTTTCACTTCGCATATGCCATCTCAGCAATGCCCATTTTGGCAAGCTGGAATCCTGCCTTGCCAGCCATCTCGCCACTTCGCACTAAAATGGCTCGCGAGCGAGATAAAGAAGTCCAAATGTCCTGATTTTTTTTCCTAGTTAACTTAGACACACAAGGCTACAATTCCATGTTTACCTCTCTAGCTCTATCATCCTCTAACCATTTCGAAATCGAGGAACCACCTCGCACTACCTATTCTGCCGAGCTGAAAAACCTTCATTGTTACTCCGCACCGAACCAACTCGCAATTGAGCTACAGACATCCAAACTTTTTGATTCTTTTTGTCACTTAAAATAGACACTCAAGAGTCTATCATAACCAAAATTCAAATCAAAAAGAAGATCTACACAATTTATAGTGAATTTCTAAATTCACCCAGACTTTACTCTCTAAAAACTGTCCGAGCAGATCTGATTAAATTAAATAGCTCTTAAACTACAATTATTCAATCTCATTTAATTTTTACAGCCATTAATATAACACATGAAGGAACATTTTTCCTGCATACCAAAAATTCTGAAATTCTCCAAAACATTAATCTATCTACAACATCTCAATAATTTAAAAAATAAAAATAAAAATAAAAAAATCAAATATTTATTATTGGGTATTAATTGTGTGAAAATTCTTAACTAGGGGAAAAAATAAAATAAGAGAAAAAGGGTTAATTCGCTAGAAAATAAATAAATAACTCAAGGAAAATATAATTTTTTTTTTTAATTTGATGTTTAAGGTAATTCATATAGATTAGGAAAACATTAAAGAAATTTTAATTTTAGAATTAAAATACTAATTGATTATTAATTAATAGTCGTATCATTAATAATAGTGTTATTAGGAAAATAATAATCTTATTATAGCTGAATATTTTAATTAAGATGTTTAGTGTAGTTAAAATATGAATAAACTTGAAAAAATAATAAATGTAATCCTGATATTCTAAAACATCAAATAAAAAAGAATTTTAATAATTAAAAAAAAGAAAGAAAAGGAGACTCTATCTATTCGAAAAAGATAGGTATATTTTTATTTTCACAAAATTTAAGAAAATTGATTAATTTAATTAAAATAATGACTTTTATTTAATATTTTTTACAAATATCCTTTACTTATATTAGGAAATAATTATTTTGAAAATAATTAGTCTAATTTTTTTTTAATATTAAGTATAAAAATTAATAAAATTTTATTATTTTAATAAAAAAATTAAAATTTCATTATTGACTAATGTGCTACAAACTCAACCTTTTCATTATTTAATGAGAAATGTGAAAAGATTCATATATATTTTAATTAATACTTTAATAAAATTAATTTATGTTTTGTTGATAAAATTGTAGTATATTAAATAATAATATATTAATAAATTAATTATTATTTAAAAAAAAATAACCTATAATTTGGAATTAACAAAAAAGAAAACTGCGTCTGTTTTCTTCGGAGGGAGAAAACAACTTTTAGTAAGAGGAAAAACAATATAAGCAAGAGAAGAAGAATGTGTAAAAGAAAAAAAAAAGATTAACAAGAAAAATTTTTAATGAAAAAATATAACAAAAGAAGAAAAAGAAGATTAACGAGTGTGAATAAAGACAACAGAAGAGGAGTGTAGGAAGTGTGGTAACGCCATATAAAGCTCCTCTCTCTCTCTCTCTCTCTTTATTTTATTTTAATTGAGACATAACACTTGAAATATGAGTTTCTTTAATTAGTTTATATGAGTTTCCATAATTAGTTTAGTGCAAATATAGAAGTAATAATGTTTGTGCAATATTGTAGGTGATAAAGATTAACATATATAGCTCTAACAATATGAGAATATATAGACAAAAATTTTCATTTTTCCTTATAAATAAGTAAAGAAAAAGTAAAATAAGGGTTATTCTTCCTCTATCTTCATTGAGTATTTACTGGCTTTCGTCTTTGTCAAGCCTACTTTTAGGAACTCTTGATCATCTGCTTCTTGCTTTCTCTACTACAAATTAACTAGCTAAGATCAGATAGAGAGACCATCTATCAATGGATCAGATAAATTCTACCTCATAGAAAGATATATACCAAGTTTTTTTTACTCAAAATTTAATTTATTGGAAAAGGTACAAAAAGAAACCTTGAGTTTTCAAAAATTTTGCTAATAAACCCTTAAAGAAAATTTTGGATCTGTTAAGCACCTGAATTTTATAAATTTTAGGTAAAAAGTCAAAAAATCAATGGAGTTAATATTTTCATCAATTTATCGTGTCAAAATTACTTTTTAATCTTTTTATTTTTTTTAATTACTTAAGCATTTAAACCATATATAATTATTTTTTAAAAAAAACACTCCCTCTACAATCATAATTAAATAAATTAATCAATCAATATAAATATTAAAATTAATTTAATTAATAAAATAAATATATTATGTATTTTGTTGATTAAATTTTATTTTTAAAATATAATACAACATGAGATATATTTTTTAATTTAAAAATATTCTAGCAAACACATAAAATATAAATAAATATCCTAACTATATTCAACTCATTTGAATTTACTTAATTAAGCAACTCACAAATAAATTAAGGGTTAATTATTATTTTTCTTTGTATAATGACTAAATACATTAAGTTCTTTCTGACTTTTAAAAAATATATTAACTCCCCCCTGACAAATGTCATAATATACTATTAGATCTTTCCGTTCAATTTTGTCATTAATCAATTCTTAGTCAACCCTACAAGGGTAGTAAAAAGACAGAAATATCATTACCCTTTATTTTTAATTAATTATATTTTATTTTTGCTTTAAATAATTTTGTTAAGGTTAAAAAATTTATTTTTATATTTTTAACAAATTTTAAAATAAAAAATAAACAAAAATATTTTTATTTTAAAAAATAATTTAAGAAGAAATTAAATTATTTCTTAAATTTTTTAATACAAATAAAAAATTGATTTCATATTTTTGACAAATTTAAAAATAAAAAGTAAAAAATATTTTTTAGAAAATATTTTTATTTTTTATTTGTTATCTTTTATTTTCAAATTTTTATTTTTTAAAAAATAAAATAAAAATATTTTTTAAAAATATTTTTATTTTCAAATTTATCAAAAGTATGAAAATATATTTTTTAACCCTAAAAAAAATTTTAAAGTAAAAATAGAACGTAATTAATTAAAATTAAAGAGTAAGGGTATTTTTATCTTTTTACTGCTTTTGTAGGGTTGACTAACGATTGACTAACCACAAAATTGGACAAAAATGTCTAATAGTATATTGTAATATTCGTTAAAGGGGAGTTAATGTTTGGCATAATAATTAAGTTATTTTTATTTTATTTTAAGTAGAATTTACTATAGGTTTAATTATATTTTTAGTTAATTTTAGCTTATTTTAATTAAATTTTGAATTATTAGTTGTTAATTGATTTTATGAAGATTTGATAATTTTAGTTTAAATTTGAATATGATTTATTTTAGTTATGATTTTGATAAATAAAATATTTAAATTTGATTTAATTTTTAAGTTTAAATTTGATTTAGATTGTTTTTTTGTTATAATTTTGATTTTAGATAATATTTGACTTGATTTTAATTTGATTTTGAAAGTTTGAAAATTGAAATTTTGGATTTTCAGTTGGAAAAAATTCGTCAGGAAATGAAATACCGGGCACCCAGTATTTGGAGCTAAGACTTGGTATTTGGAGAAGAAGAGTCGGTATTTAAAGTATAAATGGAACCCGAGAAACAGTAACGAATACTGGGTACCCGATATTTTACCACCGTACCCGGTATTTCGCTTACCTATTCGGTATTTCGCCAAGTGAACGAAATACCTGTACTCTGTATTTCATATCTCTACCAAGTATTTTGCTCAGCCCTCAGAAATAAAGTCTATAAAAAAGCAACCAAGACTTGAGAAATAGATATATCACTCTTGGGAGCTAGATATATCCCTCTTGGTAACTAAGTAAACTTAAGGGAGGCTAGAGAAAAGGGCTGTTAGAACTTCAAAACTTTTAATCAATTAAAAAAATCATCAAATAGAGTTTTTACTTTCTGTACTTATTTATTTTTTTGTTAATTTTAATATGAACATGTTTAATTTATTAGTTAGTTTACCTTTTTTTATTTTACCAAGTTGAACTAAATCATTTTTCTAAAATTTAGATGAAGTTAATTAAATAATAAAACTTGATGATAATGATTTATAATTTCTATTATTCTTAATACATAGTTTGATTTGTTAGTTTTGATTTATAAGTGTTTTATAATTGGCTACTATAATCACTATTTAAGGTAATTATTTATAAGCGAGAGTTGCGATAATTGCTAGTTCATGGAATTAATAAGTTAAGGAATGTATCGCTAAGAGATTAGGGTAGACTTTAGTGAATTTTATAAAATTGCTAAGAATCTTAATGAATTAACATTAATTCGATAATCACGAGAATAGACATTTGTATTAACATTAATGTTTGGATTTTTGTTCGAGAGAGACTAATTCATAGTTTAGAGTAATTAATCCATCAAATTTTATAATTTTGAAATCATTATTGAGTCAGATCAACCGTATAAATTCAATTAACGGAAT
>CANXYC010236946.1:0-21417 GCA_948193065.1 Aleurites moluccanus | reverse complement strand
AATGTTGTTTATATGATGTGTATGTTATGAATTTATGGTTGAATGATGAAAACAAGCTCATTTGGATAGTTAATTGAAGTGGCCGAATCCTTTAGGGTTAGGGTTAGGGTTTGGTTTTGTGATTTGATGTTTTAAGTGTTTAAATGATAGAATGAGATGAATTTAATGTATATTTAATGAATTAATGATTGAATGTTGGAAAAAGAATTCAATTGGATAGGATGATGGTTTGGCAGAATGGGAGAAATAGGAATGGAGAAGTGTGTTTTGATGTTTGTTAGGTTTAGATGGATGAATGTCATAATTTTAATGCTTATAGATGTTAGATGAAATGGCATTGAAAAATAGATTAAAAGAATGATTTTTGCTTAAGTTAAATAAGTTTAATTATGTTTAATGTGAAATGAGAAACTAAGTGTATAAGAGTTATTAATGTGTTATATTAGTTATGAATATGCATAATGTAAGTTAAAAGTGGTATTAGATATGAGTTATTGCATAAAGGAATAGATATAGTATGAATTGTGTAAAGTAAGCTTAATTGTGTATATAGTATATGTCTTAGTGAATTTGGTGTATTTATGTGCAATTGATGTGTTTTGTAATAATTTTATACCTTATCAGAGTGTTATGTGTATTAATAGGTGAACCGTCAAAAACTCCCGATCGAAGTGTTGATCGACGAGCCGAATAGGACTCGGAGGCATTGGATTGGGGAGGATAGTTGAATTTTGTGATTAAGGTGAGTCCTTTTGCATAATTATGCATTATTTGCATCACTTATATTATATAATATCATTTGAGTTATAAAAATACAGTTTGTTAACCAAAAGTACATAAAGTGTCAATTGGCCCATAAATAAACCCACCGAAAACACCTAAATTGACCTAAACTTTGACAGGCCATAAAATGAAAACCAGAAAGTCAATTGGGCCACCACTTGGCCCAATCATCTAGTCTCGACCTAAGCTTCAAAATGGTACCTCATAGTCCATCTAATTCATTCGATAACACAGTTAACTAGAAACTACCTAAAAATCCCAAAACGGACCCCTAATTTGATAGCCAGTTGCGGCAGCTCAACTGGACCTCGCCGGGCCAATTTTTAGTAAACTCCAAACTTCTTCTAATATTTCTTATATATGTATATATGATTGTTTTATTGCTATATAAGTTGTATATATGCCATATTTACTGTTATTTGGAGGCACATTCATATGATATTAGAACAAGGCTATTTCAATGGTATAGAGTGTAAAGTCCATCAACTGTGTGCACATTGTGTTTATGGGACCCCTACTAGAGAGGGACGTTATATTCTCTATTCTTAAGGAAATATCCTTATGAGAATCATGTGTTTATGGGACCCCTGCTAGGAAGGGACGTTATATTCCCTAGTGCAGTGCACTTTATGATAGTGCTGAGTATTAAAGTTCAAAAAGTAACCCAAATCCTGTGATATCATATGTGTGCTACTTTTCATTATCTAAATGGTTATTATATTACTATTCTTACAGTAATTGTTTAATTACTCAATTGCTATACTTTATTTAATTCTTTGAACTATATATTGGCATTTTCATTATTATTGAGCATTTACTGCATCTTTATACAATTGGATTCACTGAGTATTTTTATACTCATTCTCCTAGTGTTTTAATCTTTCAAGTCTTCGGTGAGGCACGTTATCCATTGGCATATCCTACTTCTGCCTTGGAGTTTTTTTGTGTGCATGTAAATATCCAACTTCAAAAGCTTACGTAAATAATGTATAGAATAGTAATTCCATGGTACTGTATCTAAGAAGTGACATGTAGATATAAGTATAAGTTTGCATATATATATATAAATATAGTTTTGCTTCTTGATGATATTTTGGATGTGAATGTTATATTATATATATATGGAAGTATTTTAATGTATTGATATTGAGATGTTGTTGGAGATCCAGAGGGATCATTGGTTTGAGATTGGTTGTGGACGATAATAGAAGTGTTGTGTGCTTGTTTTATTTTTGGGCATAGTCTTATTATAGAGGAGATGTTGTCGAATTTTCTTCAGCAATTCTTAAGTTAATTAAGCTATTTATGTTTATTGCATGCTATATGGATAGTTATTTGGGTTCTTCGTGGTACTGGTCGCTTATACATTACCCATACCCTAGGATCGTTGCGACTCCCCGGTTGGGTCGTGACAATTACCGAGTTGAGTTGTTTAGTTAAATTAACATAATGACAATGTTAGATTGACTCAAAAAGAGATCGCTCTAGGTCTTCTACTCCTTCAACACTAGGAGAGTTGGAGAAATTGATTCAAAATCAAAGAGAATTGAACCACTTAAATAAAGAGAGCTGAATAAAGAGGGAGAAAAGAGAGTCAACTAAGAAAATTTTACTTAGTTGTTCTGGTGTGTTTTTTGAAAGATGATGGAGGCTTCTATTTATAGGGAAACGGCTGGGAAAAACCTGATAGAAATTTGATGTGGGATTCACGGTCTGCATTTAGTGGCACATGAGCTAAGCATTAGAAATAGAGGAGCAGGTTTTAGTGTCAGAGGAGCAAGCCACTAGTGGCAAGACTTGCCCTTAGTGGCAACGCCGCCAAGTGCTAGTGGCTGCCACCACTAAGTCATGCAGTTGCCACCATCAGGCTTGTTTTGATCCTTATCGTGTCTGATTCACCCGATTCAAAGTGGTTTGACCTCCGGTTGATACCGATCAGTCTAGCACGGTCTGGTTTATCTATGTTCAGAGTCAACTTAGATCTTCGGTCGATTGCCAATCAGTCTGGCAGGGCCCGAGTTTGCTTGGGGTTCAAAATCATATGTTCATAACTGCCTCCCATCGCTTTTACCTAAGTCTAAAGGGTAAAGGTGATGGTAGTGAACCGAGTGAGTTCTTATCTGTTTGAAATGAGATATGTGCATTCTGATTACATTCTGGAGTGTTTGTTGATGTGTTCAATCTATTTTGACAACTTTGAGCTTTTTTTTATTTTTTTATTATTTTTCTGTTTCTGGTATTTTTTGAATTACAGGAGCATCCCTTGTCTGATTTGGGCAAATGATAGCTCTGAAAATAGAGAAAAAATATATGGTTCTGAAGGCATTAATGGCGCTGTATTTTGAGTTGAAATGAATTTGATATCGCGATTCTGAGCTTTTCCGGACTGCGAAAGGATATGATGGTCATTATGAAGATTCTCAAAAAATGGGTATAAATAGGTGTTCACCCTCTCATTCTCTTCATCTTCATTCATTTTCTTCAATTTGCTTCTCTCTCTCTAAAGCTTATCTCTCTATATTTCTCCCAAATTTTGGCTATGGATTCTGAAGCTGAATCTGCTCCAACTAGGGGATACCAAAGCTACGAGGCTCCGCGGGAGAATGACAATCTTAAGGATCTGCTATAGGAGCTTAAGGAGCATATCTCTTAGGATGGTAGGATTGAGGTATTTTTTTCTTTCTTCTATTCTTTTCTTTTATTTATTTTTTCTTCTTTTGCCATTTTTTGCTTTTACCACATGATTATTAGGAATAGAGGCGGTAGGTTGAACCTTAACTATATAACAGAGGGCATAGGTACTGTTATATTGAGAAATTTGATTATGCTGACTGGGTTTGTGTCAGTCCTGGGACTCATAACCCCTCTTGATAGTAACATTACCTTGATAAAGGCATTGGCTGAGCAATGGTGGGATACCACTAAAACCTACCATTTTCCATTCGGTGAGTTAAATGTAACCCCTATAGATCTATGCATGCTGACTGGGCTGTGATTTGGATCTTGTCCACTCGAGACCTGCCTCAATTAACGAGTTTTCTTTTCTTCTAAAGACATGGTGAGATTGGTAGGACATGATCCTTCTCGTACCCAGAGTACTATCACACGCACTTAGCTTCAGGCATGTCTAAGAGACATGAAGCCTTTTAGTGGAGAGTTTTTAATGGTTGAGCCTGTTGCTCACCTCATGATGCTAATATAGCAGTTGCACCTTTTCTCACACCCGTCGAGATACTGTTGATCTGAATATCCTTCCCAGCTTATTGGATTTGTCACAACTTGAGGCATATGATTGGGCTGGAGCCATTTTGAGCACCATATATAGGGAGATGACTGATTTGTCCCAAGGAGCACTTTATTCCTTCGAAGGGACATTCTTTATTTGGGAGGTACATTTCTATTTTATGCCTTTTTCATATTTCTGCTCATTATGACTGTCTATTTGTTATAACTGTTTGCTTTATTATGACTGTCTGCTTGTCTAACTCTTTTGCCACTTTTTAGCTATGGACTTATGAGTATTTTCCCATACTTGCTCCTACGTTTGAGGCTCGATGTAGTCTGCTAGTATCAAATGGAATAAGGAACATAGGATAAGACCACCCAGGCGTGACTTTCACATTATCAGGGTATTCTTTGATAGTTTGGATCCTTCCCAGGTATTTTTTTGCTTTTTCCTTCTTTTATTTTTGTTTTAAAGTTATGACTATGACTTGCTTATACAGCGACGGATGACCCCTTTTGCAACCAAGATAGAGCTAATGCCAACTATACCGCATAACTATATTGTTATATGATTTTCTTAATTGTTGCTTCGCTCTCCATTCTCTAGACTGTACTATCTAGGAGAGAGAGTCAGAGTTCAGACATTGGGGGAGTGGGCTACCCCTAAACATCCTCTAGTTGATATGAGATGGGATTTTAACATCCAAGTAACATAAAAGTCCTATGTTGGTTCACCCACAGTTTTGTTTCTTGATCTTGAGGTCCCTTACTTAGAGTTCTACCAAACCTGTCTGATGTGCCATGTTGGGCATTCATGCCGACTTTCTGCTTATTCTACTGGACCTTTTGCTCAGCTTAATATTCCTCTAATGAGTACTAGTGCAGGAGCATCTACTATGACTCCTCCAGCAGCCAGAGATCCGAGTTCTAGTATAGAGAGCAAATATGAGGTTGCCTTCAACCCTTTTCTGAAGATTACTGGAGAGATTCCTTATATTATAGGTGATGGTCATATGAGGATTTATCATGTCCCAGATACGGTTCATCCTCTTGCCCTAGACTTCCCTGAGAACATTGTGGTATGAGTCTTATTTTTACCTCTAAAAATGATCATTTGGTAATTTTTGTTGCTTATTTTGTTCCCTTTATCAATGCAGGTTCTAGCTGGTTCTATTTCATGAACTTATTTGATGGGGTGTCGGATGGAGATGGCTATCACCTTTCTATTGACTCGGATGGAGATTGACAGATGGGTCCGTCTGCAGGAGGATCCTCGCCACTAGAGAAGGAGAAACTGAGATTTTGATGCTGCTTTTTGTTTTCTGCTTTATGAACTTTTGAGATGTTTTGAGTATGGGTTGGTTATCAACTCTTGTTATTTTTTATGAGTGTTTAAACTTAAATGGTTTTACAATTTTTTTTTACAGCATATCCATATTCTTTTTGCAGTAAGATATTGAATGTGATTGATGAAATCTTACTGTTTTGATTCATATTGCTATGTTGAGATTATTTATGCAATTTTTGATGATTATTGTTGGAAATTTGCTTTTGACAGATTTATAGTTGGTCTTTGATGAATGTTGCTGTATTTTGCATAAATAATGTCATTTTGGTTGGTTTTTGGTGATTTTGAGGGTAATGTATATTTTGTGCAGCAAGATCATGTCATTTCAATTGCATTATGCATGTTTCAAGCAAAAAACACCTCTTTTACATGTTGACATGTAACACCGAATCCTAACCGAGCCTAGTATAGTTAAGGATCTTTGGGAATTTCTGTCAATTTATTTGAAATTTTGTTGATGTGCTTACATGTGTATTTGATTGTTAATTGATTGTTTGGATAAAATAAAATAATAATAATAAAGTAAATAAATAAAATAAAATAGCTAAATTAGGTTACAAAAATGATAGGACTTAATTGCAAAAGGAAATAAAAATTAGGGATTTAATTGATATTTTATAAGAACCCAATTAAAGCAAAATTGTAAGAGGAAGGATTGAATAGCATTTTCACTCATCATGATTCAATAGAACAAATTATTGGTGCATTTTAATATAAGGGATGCATGTGTAGGTTTCAAAGTTCACTTTATGAGATTGCATGTATTGGATTGTGTGGCAAAAGTCCACTAACTCTTATTATATTCAAAAAGAAATCTGCATTCTTCTTCTTCACCAAGCAAAAACCGTGAGCCACTATAGAAAAAAAGAAAAAAAAAATCCTTCTTGTTTTGGCCATTGAACAACATTTAAGGTTTTGGAAGTTTTTTTTTTTAGCTAGAGTGGAAATCTTCATCATTTACCTTCCATTTCATCAAGCTAAGTTCAAACTTGCATTTGGTTTGAGATATTGGAGGGCCAGGGTTCGGCCAGTCAAGGAATTTTGA
Organism: Aleurites moluccanus; assembly: GCA_948193065.1. NCBI lineage: Eukaryota > Viridiplantae > Streptophyta > Magnoliopsida > Malpighiales > Euphorbiaceae > Aleurites > Aleurites moluccanus. Next base: position 15,016 of record CANXYC010236946.1, on the reverse strand, counting down.
AGGTGAGTTTAAAATTCTGGTTAGTTAATGATTTATCTATATTTAAATGTTGAGTTTAGTGATTGAATTGAGGAATTAAACATTTAATTGGGTAGAATTCCATAATGGCCGAATTGTATGGGAAAAATTGGGGGAAAATGATTTTTGTATTTCAAAAGAGCAATTGATTGTATAAATGATGTTAAATGGATTCAATTGAAGTTAATTGAATGTCTAAATTTGGATTGTATTTTAATTTTAGAATGGACATTGAAACCGAATGGGATTAGGGGTGTAAAATTTCTTACAAAAATTCTGCAATTGAATGTTTGAATCTTTAATTGACATGGTGAATTGACATTTGAACGCTTAAAATTGAAGAGCAAACACAAAAGGAGGAAAACCCCCTTTGGCCGAATGCCCTAGGTTGGGGGAGATGAAATTGGCTTGGTTTGGTAAAATTGATTGTTTAGATGTGTAATTGGTAACTTGAATTGGTTAATTGTAAGTGTAATTGGAAGATTTAATATTGGGTTGGGAAAAAATCCCTTAAACCGAACCTAATTAGGGAAAACATCAGTAATTTGGTTTGATTATGTGTAATTAAGCTTAGGAGTGTTATATTGATGTGTTTAATTGTTGAATTGGAAAAATTAAGCTTAAATGGCATATCCCTTTGTAAACAGAATTGTTATTGAACTAGGGTTAGGGTTATAAGGTGATTTATGTGTACAACTTGTTAAATGTGTGTTATGTGTTTGATTGATAGGAATTTGATGCAAATAAGAAGTAATTGGTATGCTTGGAAATGAGTTTGAATTGAGTTTAGGTCTTTATGACCTATAAAGTTCAAAATACTATGGCATGAAACCTAGGCTTGAACGTAAGTCCAAACTTGCTTTAATATGTTAATATATATGTGAATTAATGTGTTGTATAAAGAATATGAGGTTTAAATATTTGTAGCCCAAGTTGGGATTTGGCCGAATGGCCTATGTGTGCAAAAAGGGTGAATTTGTTATTTGATAGGAAATATGACAATTGATTGTGAGTATATGTGTATTTGATGTGTATTGTGTATATATATGATGATTTGAATCCTTACGGAGAGAATATATATATATATATATATATATATATATATATATATATATATATATATATATATATAGGTGAGCCTCCTGAGGAAATGATAAGTCAGGCAGTCGTCGCTACAGTTAGGGGGTCGACGGGCTAGCTAGGAGCTACATGCCTTAGCTAAGTTTTGGAAGTAAGTTTTTATATACAATTATTGCATATACACATCATATGGCATAACATATGCATTTGAATCGATTTGATACATAAAAACCCTAATTTCATTTGAAATGTACAATTGGCACCTAAAATGACCCTCCGAATTAACCTTAGTTGTCCTAAACTTCCAACTGATATAATTCGAAACCTAGAAAGTATTTTAACCCGATACCTGACCCAATCCTTTCCCCTATCTCTAAGCTTCAAATTGATACCAAATAGTCTACCCAAATATGCTACTAATATAGAGAACCAGAAACTACCTAAAAATCCTAAAACGGACCCGTAATCTGACATGCCACTTGCACTAGCGAAACTGGACCCCGGCGGGCCCATTTTTTAACTTTGGCCAGCATGCCTATATAATACTTGTAATATGAAAATGAGTTGTTATATGTGAAATTGAGACATATTTGTGAACCTATACCTATTATATGAGACTTTTACATATGATATCATAATAGGGCTCCTACAACGATGTAGCGGGATTTATTATCGACCATGTGCACACTAGTTTCTTATTTGACCCTTACTAGGGAGAGGAGTTATATTCTCTAGTTGTAAGGGTCGATCACTCTTACGTAATTACTTGTTTCGCACTATTATGCCATATATATACTTGGGAGCACGATTGTGCATATTTGACATATTTGGCCCTATTTACCTGTTATATAATATGTGATATGACTCATACTACATGTTATTATCGTTCACTATATTTTGAACATTTCATATGCTATACTTATAGTTCATCACTTGTTACCATATATTTTTAGTACTATTTATTTTATCCTTTGCTATATTGCTCATAACCTCTTCAGGTTCCGGTTCAGCTTCAATGGTATATAATTTTCATGCATTTTTGTATATAATTACTTATTGAGTATTTTATACTCACCCCTGCAGTTTTAAATCTTTTCAGGTGACGGTGAGGTCCAAGTTCCACATGCTACTCTTTCTTTGCCGTGGACATTTTGACATATATATGTAAATATTATAAGTTAATGTTTTATCCAAATTTTGTCTAGTAGCTTCATGGTACTGTAATCCAAAGTATGAGTATTTAGGTTGATATGTATGTATTTATCTATGTGTGTATGTTGATATAGTTGCCCAGTTTGGTATTAAAGCAGGTATGATAATGATGATGGTTTATGTTGTGAATTGAGAAATATGGATGAGTTGATGATATGGAGATGGAGTTAAGTTGAGAAATAATATTTGGAAGTGTTAAATTGATAAATAGTAAATTGGCATGTTAAAAATACAGAGGAAACTCTGTCGGATTTTCGATAGAACATTGGCATAATGTATATGTATGAGATTTGGCATGAGGTATAATGGGGTAACATGAATGAACTTGTGTGTTATATGAATTATTACTATGGATAAGGTTTATGAGCATAAGAAATAGACCTAGATGTAATCCTAAAGGCATTGAACCTATGTTTGATGTATAAGCTAAATTGTATTAGGGGTTCATCGAGGTATTGGTAGCCACAGGCGAATCCCGTATCCTTGGACCATTGCGGCTCCCTGGTTTGGGTCATGACAAAGCTGGTATCAAAGCCAAAGGTTCTGTTTGTCCTATATTGTAAGTATGTTGTTAGCATATATAACCCTTGTACTATGGAGCATAGGTATTTGTATATCGTCAAAGTATAATCATCGTCATTGTTTTATATTCTGCATACCGATATGAAATTACTCTTTCTGATTTGATTTTGTGTTTTCTTTTAGTGTGCAAGGATGTCTCAGTACGCTTCGGGACTGAATCTTCCCTCAATTGAGAGAGATCATCGAGAGTTGAGTGGTGAGACGGAAGTTGCCTTTAATGCCTCAGTGCAGACGACTGAACCATCTAGGAGTCATAGGCCCACTGAATCTTATATGGCTGGGGATGCACCCTAGAGGCAGGAAATGTTACAAATATTACAGACTCATTTGGCAGCACAACCTGCACCAGTGCAGTAGCCTCCCCCACCACCCATTTAGCCTGAAATATGGCTTGAGGCACCCCCAGTGCCAGTTGATTATCAGAGACAGAGGGGTCGCCGGATTATACCCGAGGGTGGGGTAACTATGTCAGAGTTTAAAAGGTTTCAGTTGCCCACATATGCAGGGGAATATGGTACGGATCCCAGTGAATTCATGGAGAAGGTGGATAAGGTTGTTAGGAAGCTGCCATGTTCTGACGCCAGAATAATAGAGCTGGTGGGTTTGTTGTTACAGAAGGATGCTTCTATGTGGTTTGATAAGCATATAGATGAGAATATCCATAGTGATGAACCGATGACCTGGGCTGAGTTTAAACAACGGTTGATGGATGAGTTTTTTACCGAAGGGATTCAATCAGGTAACATTGTTAAATTTGAATAGTTGAAGCAAGGAAATCTTAGTGTTCCAGAGTATGCCAGGGAGTTTAGGCAATTGAGCATGTATGCGAGGAGGATAGCCCCGACTGAGACAGACCTGATTGGCAGATTTAGGAGAGGGTTACATGCCCCATTATTTAATGCCTTGCTAGCTATGGAATTTACCTCTCTGGGTAAGGTTATTGATAAAGCTGCCTAGATGGAAGCTAAATATAAAGAGGAGAGATCCAAGAAAGATAAGAGAAAGAGGGTTAGAGGTGGTGAGTCTCGGAGACCTAGGGAGGGATCTTTATAACAACAAATAGTTCGATTACCTCCCAGGTCAGGACACTTAGTTTCATCTCAGAGGTAGGGGAGATTGCAGTATAGAGAGCAGGGAGGAAGATTTACTACTCCTATTTATTCCTAAGGCTCTAGTAGGCCCTGACAGATGACCTCAGAGCTACCTACTTGCAGACATTGTGGGAAGAGGCACTCGAGGGAGTGCAAGATGAGATCAGGAGCCTATCTCCAGTGTGGGCAGTTTGGCCACTTTTATAGAGATTGTCCTAAATGGAGCCCTCAGCCGGCGGGCAGTACAGGGTCTCAGCCGACAGTTTAGATAGGCAAAGGGGGACCCGGTAGGGGGAGACCATCGGGTATTGGTCAAACATCTGGCCAGTCGGCTACAAGCAGAGGTCAGGGGAGAGTTTTTGCTATGACCCCACAGCAAGCCCAGAGTTCACATGACACTGTTGTTGGTATGGTTTCTATACAACTTGATATTGCATATGTGCTATTTGACTTTGGTGCTACGTACTCATTTGTTTCACTTGTTTATGCTGGGAAATTGGGGATTGATAAAAAACCACTACCGATACCGTTGGATGTTGCCACACCCATAGGGGGAAATATCATAGTGGGTTTTCGATATGAGAATTGTGTTGTGACTATATGTGATCATGTGTTATATGTTGATTGGATTAAATTGCCTATGCTTGAGTTTGATATCATTCTAGGCATGGATTGGTTGACAGCCCATAAAGTTGTAATTGATTGTTTTATGAAACGTATAGACTTGGCGATCGGGAGACTTTTAGCTTCCAGGGGGAAGTAAATAGATGTGCATCGGGTCTAATATCTGTGATTAAGGCGAGTCGATTGATTCAGATGGGATGTGAGGTGTATTTAGTTGCAGTAGTTGATACTACTAAAGCATCAGTTGTAGTGAATGATATTCCTATTGTGCGGGAATTTCCAGATATGTTTCCAGACGATCTACCAGGGTTACCACCTAAGAGGGAGATAAAGTCTGAGATTGATGTATACTCAGGTACAGATCCCATTTCTATTGCACCGTATCGTATGGCTCCACCTGAATTGAAAGAGCTAAAAGTGCAGTTGTAGGAACTCCTTAATAAGGGGTTTATCTGCCCTAGCAGTTCGCCCTGGGGAGCTCCAGTTTTATTTGTTAAGAAGAAAGATGGGTCACTTCAGATATGTATTGATTACAGGCAGTTGAATAAAGTGACTGTGAAGAACAAATACTTGTTACCAAGGATTGATGATCTCTTTGATCAATTGCAGGAAGCTTGTTACTTTTCAAAAATTGATTTGAGATCAGGGTATTACCAGTTGCAGATTAAAGTGAAGCATATTCAGAAAACTACTTTCAGAACCTGATATGGCCATTATAAGTTCTTGGTGTTGCCATTTGGGTTAACAAATGCTCCCGCAGCTTTCATGGATTTGATGAATCGGGTATTCCAACCTTATCTTGATCGATTCATCATTGTCTTTATTGATGATATTTTGGTGTACTCTAGGAGAAGAGAACAGCATGAGAAACACCTCAGGATCACACTGCAGACTTTGAGAGAGAATCAACTTTTTGCAAAGCTTCCTAAATGTGAATTCTGGCTGAATGAGGTGACCTTTTTGGGGCATGTTGTTGGGAAGGACAGTATTAAAGTCGACCCACAAAAAGTTGAAGCAGTCGCAAATTGGCCATGCCCTACCTCAGTGACAGAAGTGCGTAGTTTCCTTGGATTGGCAGGATACTACCGTTGGTTTATGAAGGATTTTTCTAAAATTGTTTCTCCTCTAACGAAGCTAACTCGGAAAGATGTCAAATTCCAGTGGGATGATAGGTGTGAGACGAGTTTTCAGATTTTGAAGAACTGTCTTACGAGTGCTCCAGTTTTGTCACTACCTATTAAGACTGGTATGTTCTCTATTTATTGTGATGCTTTCAGAATTAGTTTGGGATATGTATTGATGCAAGATGGGAAGGTGATTGCATATGCATCTCGGCAACTAAAGAAGCACGAGGTGAACTATCCCATACATGACTTGGAGTTAGCGGCAGTTATTTTTGCTTTGAAGATATGGAGACACTATCTCTATGGGGTGAAATGTGAAATATACATTGACCATAAAAGTCTCCAATATCTCTTACAGTGGAAAGAGTTAAATCTGCAGCAGAGACGGTGAGTAGAGCTATTGAAGGACTATGATTGTCAAATATTTTATCACCCGGGAAAAAGCAAATGTAGTAGTAGATGCTTTGAGCCATAAGTCGATGGGAAGTTTATCGCATATATCGGCTATAGAGAGGCCTTTGTTACAGGATCTTCGAGAGTTATTTGCTATGGGCCTATAGTTTGATTTGGAGACTAGAGGGCAACAATCAGTACTAGTGGCATAGTTTCAGGTGAGACCACTGTTACTTGATGAGATTAAAAGTTCTCAGAATGCCGATCCGCAGTTAGTTCTGATTAGAGAATTGTTACAGGAGGGGAAAGCTCCGGATTTCAAAGAAGATAGAGGGGTATTGAAATGTAAAGGGCCGTTATGTGTACCCAATGTGAGGGGGCTTCGGGAACAAATTTTGCCAGAGATATATTACTCTCCTTATACAGTGCATCCTGGTACAACAAAAATGTACCATGATTTGAAAGCCCATTACTGGTGGTCGAATATGAAGGGCGATATTGCTCGATGTGTATCTACCTGTTTAGCTTGTCAACAGGTGAAGTTTGAACATCAAAAGCCCTCTGGTTTACTTCAGGAGATAGAGTTACCGAAACGGAAATGGGAGCAGGTTACTATGGATTTTATGGTGGAATTACCACGATCTTAGAGGGGTTATGATTTAGTATGGGTAATAGTAGACCGTTTGATGAAGTCGGCTCACTTTCTAGAAGTGAAACTACCTATACTGCTACACAGTATGCTCAGCTGTACATTGACAAAATTGTGCGATTGCATGGTGTTCCGACAGTGATTATTTCTGACAGGGGTACTCAGTTCACATCCCGATTCTGGCAGAAATTTCAGGAAGCACTAGGTACTCAGTTGCATTTTAGTATAACTTTTCACCCTTAAACAGACGGTCAATCAGAGCGTACGATTCAAACACTGGAAGATATGTTACATCTCTGTGTTCTGGACTTTAAAGGTAGTTGGGATCAGTATCTTCCTCTGATAGAGTTTGCTTATAATAACAGCTACCATTCCACGATTGGCATAGCACCATATGAGGCATTATATGGCCAAAAATATAGATCACCTATGTGTTGGGTGGAACCCGATGAGAAACAATTGGAGGGGCCGGATTTGATTCGGGAGACGATTGAGAAAGTTCCTTTGATCAAGGACATAATTAGAACAACTTTCAGCCAACAGAAAAGCTATGCGGATCCAAAGAGGAGAGATATACAGTTCTCCGTAGGTGATCATGTGTTTTTGAAAATATCACCTATGAAAGGTGTGATGAGATTTGGAAGGAAAGGGAAGTTGTCCCCTAGGTTTATAGGGCCTTTCGAAATTCTTGATCGGATTCGTAGTGTATCTTATCGATTTACCCTTCCACCTAATTTGAGTCATGTGCACCCGGTATTCCATATTTCTTTGCTAAAGAAATATGTGTGAGACCCTTCGCATATCCTACAGCCACAGGACATTGAAATTGACAAGGAGTTGTCATATGAGAAGTTCCCAGTGGAGATACTAGATTGACAGATTCGTCAACTTCGTAACAAAGAGATTCCGATGGTAAAAGTACTGTGGCGTGGCAGAAAAATAGAGGAGTATACTTGGGAGAGTGAGTCGGAGATGAGGAAGAAGTACCCTCAACTTTTTCGTGACTCAGGTATTTGATTTTTAACCTTGCTAGTTATTAAATTCGAGGACGAATTTATTTAAAGGGGGGGGTGGAATGTAACACCAAGTCATAACCGAGCCTAGTATAGTTAAGGATCTTCAAAAAATTTCTGATAATTTATTTGAAATCATTTTGATGTACTTGCATGTGTATTTGATTGTTAGTTAATTGTTTGTATAAAATAAAATAATAATAATTAATTAAATAAAATAAAATAAAATAGCCAAATTAGGTTACAAAAATGGTAGGACTTAATTACAAAAGGAAATAAAATTTAGAGATTTAATTGATATTTTATAAGGACTCAATTAAAGCAAAAGTGTAAGAGGAGGGAGTGAATAGCATTTTCACTCATCATAATTCAATGGAATAAAGTATTAATGCATTTTAATCCAAGGGATGCACATGTAGGTTTCAAAGTTCACTTTATGAGATTGAGTGTAGGTGATTATGAGGAAAAACTTCTCTAACTATTAAAATACTCAAACAAAATCTGCATGTTGCTTCTTCTTTCTTAGAAACCGTGACCAATATAGAAAAGAAGAAAAAAATTCTTCTTGTTTCGACCATTGAAGAACATTTAAGGTTTTGTAAACTTTTTTAAGCTAGAGTGGAAATATTCATCAAATGTCTTCCATTTCATCAAGCTAAGTTCAAACTTACATTTGGGTGAGAAGTTTAGGAGGATTAGGGTTTCGGCCATTCATAGGAAAATCTTAAGGTAAGTTTAAATTTCTGGTTGTTTAATGATTGGTTAAAATTTAAATGTTGATTTGGATGATTAATTTGAGGAATTAAATATCTAATGGGTAGTATGCATTGTGGCCAAATTGAATGGGGAAAAATTTGGGGGGAAATGATTTTGTGTTTCATAGGAGCAATTGATTTCATAATTGTTGTTGTATGGGTTGAATTAATGTTAATTGAATGATGAATTTAAGATTGAATATCAATTGTTGAAGGAGCATTGAAACCGAATGGAAAATAGGGTTTATGTGAGAGAATTTCTTGTAAATTTCTACAATTGAATAATTGAATCTTTAATTGACATGGTGAATTGACAAATTGAACCCTTAATAGTGGAGAACAACAACTGGAGGGAATTTCCCCCTTTGGCCGAATGCCCTAATTTGGTGAAAATGGGGAATTTACTTGGTTCTTATATAATTGAATGCTTTAATGTTTAATTAGTAGTTTGAATTGTTTAATTGGAAGTGTAATTGGGAGAATAAATAATGGATTTAGAAAATCCCTTGAACCGAACCTAAATAAGGTAAACATGAGGAACTTGATTTGATTGTGTATAATTGAGCTTGAAATTATTAAATTGATGTGTTTAATTGTTGAATTATGTAGTTGAATTGGAAAAATCAAGCTTTGATGGCATGACCCTTTGTAGACCGAAATGCCTTTGAACTAGGGTTAGGGTTTATAAGGTAAACTATGTGTATAATTTGCTAATTATGTATAATATGTTTAATTGATAGGTACTTGAAGCATATAGGAAGTAATTAGTATACTTGATTTGAGTTTGAATCGAATTTAGGTCTTTATGACCTATAAAGTTCAAAATACTTTGGCATGAAACCTAGACTTGAACGTAAGCCCAAACTTACTTTAATATGTTAATATATATGTGAATTAATGTGTTGTATAAAGAATATGAGGTTTAAATATTTATAGCCCAAGTGGGGATTTGGCTGAATGGCCTATATGTGCAAAAAGGGTGAATTTGTTATTTGATAGAAAATATGACCACTGATTGTGAGTATATATATATATATATATATATAGGCGAGCCTCCCGAGGAAGGGACAGGTCGGGTAGTCGCCGCTATAGTTAGGGGGTTGACAGGTTAGCTAGGAGCTACGTGCCTTAGCTAAGTTTTGGAAGTAAGTTTTTATATACAATTATTGCATATATACATCATATGGCATAACATATGCATTTGAATCGAATTGATACATAAAAACCCTAATTTCATTTGAATTGTCCAATTGGCACCTAAAATGACCCTCCGAATTGGCCTTAATTTTCCTAAACTTTCGACTGATATAATTCAAAACCTAGAAAGTATTTTAACCCGATACCTAGCCCAATCCTTTCCCCTATATCTAAGATTCAAATCGATACCAAATAGTCTACCCAAATATGCTAATAATATATAGAACCAGAAACTACCTAAAAATTCTAAAATGGACCAGTAATCTAACATGCCACTTGCACTAGCGAAACTGGGCCTCGGCGGGCCCATTTCTTAACTTTGGCCAGCATGCCTATATGATACTTGTAATATGAAATTGAGTTGTTATATGTGAAATTGAGACATATTTGTGAACCTATACCTATTATATGAGACTTTTACATATGATATCATAACAGGGATACTACGACGGTGTAGCGGGATTTACTGTCGACCGTGTGCACACTAGTTTCTTATTTGACCCTTACTAGGGAGGGGAGTTATATTCTCTAGTCGTAAGAGCCGATCACTCTTACGTAATTATTTGTTTCGCGCTATTGCGCCATATATATACTTGTTAGCACGGTTGTGCATGTTTGACATATTTGGCCCTATTTACCTGTTATATCATATGTGATGTGACTCATACTACATGTTATTATCGTTCACCATATTTTGAACATTTCATATGCTATACTTATAGTTCATCACTTGTTACCACATATTTTTAGTACTATTTGTTCTATCCTTTGCTATATTGCTCCTAACCTCTTCAGGTTCTGGTTCAGCTTCAATGGTATATAATTTTCATGTATTTTTGTATATAATTACTTACTGAGTATTTTATACTCACCCCCACAGTTTTAAATCTTTTCAGGTGATGGTGAGATTCGAGTTCCATAGGCTACTCTTTCTTCGCCGTGGACATTTTGACATATATATGTAAATATTATAATCCAAATTTTGTCTAGTAGCTTCATGGTACTATAATCCAAAGTATGAGTATTTAGGTTGATATGTATGTATTTATCTATGTGTGTATGTTGATATAGTTGCCCAGTTTGGTATTAAAACAGGTATGGTAATGATGATGGTTTATGTTATGAATTGAGAAATATGGATGAGTTAATGATGTGGAGATGGAGTTGAGTTGAGAAATGATATTTGGAAGTGTTAAATTGATAAATGGTAAATTGGCATGTTAAAAATACAGAGGAAACTGCCGAATTTTCTGCAGAACATTGACATAATGTATATGTATGAGATTTGGCATGAGGTAATATGGGGTAACATGAATGAACTTGTGTGTTATATGAATTATTAGTATGGATAAGTTTTATGAGAATAAGAAATAGACCTAGATGTAATCCTAAAGGCATGGAACCTGTGTTTGATGTATAAGCTAAATTGTATTAGGGGTTCATCGAGGTACTGGTAGCCACAGGCTAATCCCGTATCCTTGGACCATTGCGGCTCCCTGGTTTGGGTCGTGACACCACGTTATCGTATCTCTGTGCCTCCTGGATATTAACTGCAAATAGTCTGCCCTGACCCTTACCCATTGGGGCCTGACTATTGCTGGGAGCCTGTCCTCCTCTGCCTCTGCCTCTACCTGAAGCCTCTTTGCCTATATTCTGACTCATTTGTACCATCGGCTGAGAAACCATAGTAGATGGCTGCTGCTCACCCCTCAATGGACATCTGTTAGCATAGTGACCCTGCTGGCCACATCTCAAACAAGCACCAGTCTGTCTCCAACACTCCCTTCCTTGTCTCCATCCACAAAACCTATAACTAAGGATATTGGGAGTTTGTACTGGTCTCAAAGAACCCTGAGAATAGGCAGGTGTTGACTGAACCACTAGCGTTCCCCTACTCTGCACTCTCCTTGACTACTAGCTGATGATCTCTTATCAAATCGAGGCACTGGCTCTGCTTGCCTAGGCTGGGAGCTGCTCTCCCCCCTTTTAACCTGAGAATCTAGACCTCCTTTCCTCTTCTGGTCCCTCTTTGCCCTCTCTGTCTTATACTTCTCTTCCATCTGTGTAGCCTTATCAATAACTGTTGCTAGAGAAGTAAATTATGTAGCCAACAATGCATTATGAAGTGCAGCATGTAAACCCCTCCTAAACCTACTGATCAGATCAGCCTCAGTAGGCACAATGTGAGTAGCATACCTACTCAACCTGATGAACTCCTTGACATACTCCTCTATAGACCTGCCACCCTACTCCAACTGCTCAAACTGGATCAAGTTATGGCTTTTCACTCCCTCAGTAATGAACTCATTGATCAAACCCTGCCAAAACTTTGCCTATGAGGGTGGATGCTCACCATATAGCCTGAGCTCCATCCTCCTCGAAAACTAAGTCCAAGCCTTCCCTTTCAGTAATAATCCCACCAACTCAACAGCTCTCAGCTCAGAACAAAGTAGTCTCTTAACTACCTTCTCTACCTCCTCTAGAAAATCCACCGGATCACTGCCTCTGTTGCCCCGAAACTCTGACAGGTTTAGCTTCAGAAAGCTAAACATGGATACACCACCCTCCTCAATAACTTTATGGCCTCCTTGTACAGCAGGCTCCCCATGAACCCTTACTAGCTGCACAAAAGTCGGTGCAACTGGTACTGCCTCTGGTACCAATGGTGGGAGCACTACTGTTGGAATTGGTGGTGGCAGTATATTCTAACATTCCTGCCTCAAATCTACTAAATCCCTATGTAACTCCATCAATCCCCTAATCATATCAACTCTCCAGGGATCATCGCCCCTTTCTGTATCCTTTATAGTCCGTCAGGATCTGGACGAACCCTTTGAAACTGAAATCTCCCTGACCAATGACTCATTAGAGGCTACCTCTGCCTTCCTGGTATCCCTATCCCTATCATTGGACATCTCTGTAATCTGTCGAGAAAAACAAAAATATACTCAGAATATAATAGAAACGCAGAGTATTAACATATAACAGACGATAATAGCAAAAGATGACAAAGGAAATTCTATGCTCCAGGTTTACTTAATTCTACCTCATTATGTACTTAGTCACTATTCCTCTATAATTTAGGTACTATTCATCTATAACCTAAAGCTTTAATGTCTGTAACTTAGAGCTCTGATACCACTTCTGTCACGTCCCATTTTTCGATCTTGACGGTCCTAGGATGCTGGAGATGCCAATGGCGACCGACACCCGTAGAACCCAGTATCACATGCACAATCTATAACCATCAATTAGTTACCTAATGGCTTCCAATTAACATATTCTAAGATCAATTATCACTAAGATCAATTATCACAAACTAACACTAATTAACATAGCTCATTCAAACAACTTCAATTAGGTTAGGCAATTTGGGAATTTGGGAATTTCTATCCAAATGCATCAATTGATGCAATCTAACCTAAAACGCATTCAATTCATCTAAATGAACCATAAAATTGAACAAAACAATTTCTTACCTTGAAGTGGGATTCCACCCGAAATATTGATGAAATTCTTCCAAGCAAATTAATGGTGGGAAATAAAACAACTAGGTTAATTTGATAGTTTTCTATGAATTTTCCTTAAAAATCTTGGTTGGAAATGAAGAAATTTGGAGGAAGAAAATGAAGAAAGGGTTCAACAATAAGAGAGGAAAAATAAAAAGATGCAAAATTGTTCTAAGTGTTGGTATATATATAAAATCATAATAGCAAATTATATTTTGGTCCTTAAGTTTTCAAGTAATTAGGTTTTGACCCCAACTCTTCTGTAATTTATTCTATCAATTCTGTCAGGATTTAGATTTCAATATAAGGATTCAATAGGCTTATTTTAATTTATCCTTATTTATAAAAATAACTTCAGAGTCATTCTGTAACTCAGACAGACTCATTTCCACTAATCACCTTAAAGTTTCATTTATTTACTGTTTTGCAATTGATTACTTTTTCAGTGTTCCTAAATATTTTTCACTTCTTTATTTTTACCAAAATTATACATGCATTAAGGTGATCTTTTACCCCCTAGTTAAATTCAAAAATTTTTCTATTGACCGGACAACTAATTTATCGGCAGTGTTCCAGACACCGCCGATTTTCAGAAAAGTAATTAGTTCTCTTTCTAACAGTGTCTCTAAAATTATTTCCCATCATTTCAATGTCTTTAAACCACATACTGAGAATTAATGTATGTATATGAGTTAGAACTTTCTAGGGTATTACACCCTAAGTGAAGTTGTTTGATTTAGCTATGATTGTGAGCTTGTTGTTGGTTAATTAGGCAATGCCAATATTGCACCAAAACCTAACCTATTGGCTTGTCCAACATTGCCCACCAAGTGTTTGATGAAATGTCTAGTGTAATTTGTCATAGGCCTATCACTTTTTCATCCATAGGCCTACCATTTGAATGTCATTATCGCCAGCAACATTGGCATGCCAATTGTGCCAACTATTTGCCTATGTATAACCAACCTATATTCCATTCCATTATTAATTACCAAACTAATTGACATTGCATATCTATTGATTATTGCTATCCGATTGTTTAAATTGCTACTTGAAATGATTGATATTGAGATATTGTTACTTGGTGATACCATTGTTGTATAATGGTATCTAATGACATGTTTTATACTTATATTGACCTCAATGTGGTTTGACAGAGCTACCGCTCCGACAGGGTAGTGGGTACTTACTGTCGACAATGTGCACATTATTTATTGATACCCTAGCTGGAAAGGGTTATTAGTCTTAGCCATAAGACCTGATTAGTTTTATATTTGTTAACATGATATTGACTGCATGATTATACATAGTCTACGTGTTTCATGGCCTCATATCTGTCTTACCTATGTGATACCATTCCCTTGATATAATTATTGACCTTACTGTCATTCCTTATAATTGATTCTGCTTTCTGATTTTATTGAGTATATTGTTATTATTACTCCCTCTGCTTATCTTTGTTATTGATCCAATTACTTTTATTGGCGATGCATATTAGATTCACTGAGTATCTTATTGTCACAGCTTAACTTTAGACTATGACGGTCCTAGGGTACAGGTAATGCCTAAACCACCAGTACCTCGAAGAACCCATACTTTTACTTTTACTTATCTTTTACATTCATTACTTAACCTGTGATACATTTTAGGTGATATTTTTTTTTTAAAAACATCATATAAATCATACAGAAAAACTGACAGAGTTTCCTTTGTAACTCTGACTTAAGCTATCCTCAAAACATATAAATTTGCACTCCCAATATAACATA
>CANXYC010236892.1:0-37777 GCA_948193065.1 Aleurites moluccanus | reverse complement strand
AAATAAAAAATTTATTTTCATATTTTTGACAAATTTAAAAATAAAAAGTAAGTTATTTTTTAAAAAATAAAATAAAAATATTTAAAAAATATTTTTTAAATATTTTTAAAAAATATTTTTATTTTCAAATTTGTCAAAAGTGTGAAAATATATTTTTTAATCCTAAAAAAAAAATTAAAGTAAAAATAGAATGTAATTAATTAAAATTAAAGGGTAAACGCATTTTGGTCTTTTCACTACTCTTGTAGGGTTGACTAACAGTTGGCTAACGGTAAAATTGGATGAAAGGGTCTAGTAATATATTATGACATTCGTCAGGGGGAGTTAGTGTATTTTTAAAAGGTCAGAAAAAACTTAATGTAATAGGTCATTTTACAAAGGAAAAATTGCAATTAATCCTATTTCAAATGAATGAAAACTCACCATATTAATAAATGAGATCCTCGCAATGGCGAAAAGTTATTGCAAAACTTGAGGAAACAATTCCATAATTACTTGTGCTTTAATCATCAATTGTTAAAAAAATTAAAGGACTTATTGAGTTAAATTGCAATCGTTGTTGAACTTTTTTTTTTAATTTACCATTATTCTTAATCTTTGATTTGTTGCATAAAAATCCCTGAATAATGATTTGATTGCAACCATTATTCTTTTTTTCATTCTTTGATAATAATTAAATCGAAAATCTGACATGGCCTTTATTTAATATTTTTAAATATTATTTTGTTCTTCCCAATACTCCACGTCGTATCTCTTTTAATATATATATAAAAAAAAGAAGAAAAAAGATCGATTTCCCTTAATATAAAAAAGAAAAAAGAAAAAAATGAAACTTAAAAATCATCCCACCAGTCACAACCGTAACAACAAGATCACAAAAATAAAAATAAAAATAAAAATAAAAATAAAAATAAAAAATCATTACTACAATCTCTTTCGAAACTGGAGGTACGACAATTAATAATGCCAAAGGATGCAATTAGCTAAAGCAATAAAAACTCCTTCGAGCGAGATCTAGATAGTGATGGCAGAGTGAACGACAATAATAAGATCTCCTTTAAGGGAGATCTAAGTGGCGATAGCGCAAGAGGTAGTAGCGATTGGAGAGCCCTTCATACGAGCAACGAGCATGTTCTCCCGTTTTGGTTCACAATCAATGAAAGTGGCTAAGTTTTTGGCTACTAAAGATGATAACACTTATGGATCTTGAACAACGAAGGCAATGTTGGGAGTCCAGTCAGCGATAGACCCATATTATAATGGATATAGGTAAGTGGTAACCAAAAAGGAGAAGGGCTCACATGGGAACTTGTCTTGTTTGTGTGATTATATGAAGGTTTTGCTGTTTATTAGGTTTGTTAATTTGGATTTTTATTTTGGATGGAAAATTGAGGTAATTTGATTGCTTATATTTGGGTTATTGCTTTTTGGAGAAATTAGTTTTTATTTTCAATTTAAATTTTTCTTGTTTTTTATCTAAGAGATTTCTTCAACTCCATTGCAACAACTCCATCTCTCTTTCTAAGATATTATTTATGAATTTGGATATGAAGTTTGAAGGATTGAATTTTGATTTTACTTCTAAGATTTGGAGATGGAAAGATTTGTTTCTCTCTCCATTTCTAATTTTTTTAATATTTTATTAAATAAATATGTAAATATATATAAATATAAATACAAATATATATTTATAAATAAAAATAAAAATAAATCACATGGTATCTCGATTGATATAAAATAATATTAAAAATACTGAGTTGGATGCCACGTCAGATTTTCGATCTAATTATTATCGAAAAATGGAACAAAGTATAACAGTTGCGATCAAATTATTATCCAGAGATTTTTGTACAACAAATCAAAATTTAAGAATAATGGTAAATTAAAAGATAAATGCAATTACACTCGCACTTACTGGCAAAGCAAAGACTTATCTTGTGCTCTGCTTAGCACTTGTAAAATTATTCTTGTTTTGTTTTATAATAAAATCAAATTTTGTATGGTTAATTTACTAAAGTTCATAGAAATAATGTAACTTTTTGCCCTAGCCGCCACCTCTTTCTTTTTGTTTTTGTTTTTTTTTTTTATCCTATTTATATTTATTTTGAATAAAATTTTGATATTAGATATCATTTTTTTTTTTATTTATATTTATGTTTATTTTGTTTGTATGACTTTCATTTATGAAAGTTGAAATTATCTTTATTTATAAAAATTTATTTGTTTCTTTAGCATAAAGAAAAGTTTTTATATGATTTTCAACGATCATACTCATTAAATGACTTGAAATCAATTTTAAGTAGAATATATTTTTCATTGATGTGCCAATTACATCTATTGAGCTGAATATTATTATTTTGATAATTTGGTCGATGAAGTTTAGGAACAAAGTTACATTTTATATTCATATTGATTATAATTTTTTTAATTATTTTTCTCGAGGTGTATTATTCTTTTTCATGAATGAAATACTCATTTCTTATATAATTTTTTTTTTTTTTACTAAAGTTCATTTTACTTTTTATTATACCAATTAATTAAATAATTAAAGTGTGCTAATAGCAATTGAGTTGCGAATGATGAAAACGGGTCGGGTGTGGGTTAACCTATTTAAAGAAGGAGCTGAAAAAATAGAAGTATTTTGGGCCAGAAAAATTTAAAAAACTCGCCCCGAAGTTCAAAATGAAGATGGAGAATCAGGTCAAAATGGTCATTTTAAGAAGAAGCAAAACCCTAGAAGGTTACAGTGCTATAAGTAGAGATTGTCTAAGTCATATCTTCTTTTTAATCCTTGCAATTAGGAGGTCGCGACTGTAATTGGCGCTTTCTTAACAAACGGCGACCTTTCAGGTAACTGCCCTATCTCTCTCTGTATATATTGAGATCTATTCTCTAGTTTACCTCTCTGGGCTGTCTATTTTCCTAGCTGTGTTTGGCTCCCTGTAAAATGAGCGTGACTTTTCAAAATTGCAATGATTCATTTTCATTTTGTTTCACTTTAGAAATTGATAATATCTAGAATCGTTTTATACTGTAAATAGCCTATTGTTATGAGTGTGGATCTTAATTGCTTTGATTTCAATATCTTATTGCTTTTTTTTTTTATAATTTTATTTAATTGATGAAAATTGTTATCTGTTGACCAAAAATCGGAGAAAATTGATGAAAAATGAGGTTGACATTGGCATTTATATATTTTCGTTAAATTATTAGGAGTGTTTTTGTTTGTTTGTTTGCTGAATAATTTGGGTTAAAGGGAGTTATGATCTTGGAAGGCTAATTGCATGGGTTACTACTTAAGTTTCTATACAAAGCTTGGTAGGCTAATATGTGTTAATTTAGTTTGGAATCTTTTTAATAACTGAAGGATATGTTTTTTATTTTGAATTTACACTTCGAAAAAAAAAAAACGTCTGAACAATTTTTTTGCTGAAATTGCTATCACGTGATAGTGAATTTAATTGTTGTTTAATTGCAATGATTGAGTGAATTTTCAGGCTGTGCTGCTGTGTTTATGTGTCTGATAATTATTTCATTTAATCAAACCTGCATTTGAAGATTTTAAATGATGAAGGCTTTCTACATGTTGGAGTGGATATAAGATTTCATGGTAGAGTGCTGATTAGCTGCTCTATAAGCACATCTAATGATAGTTGACTATTTAATTATCACTGTTTTATATTTTGGAAGTGATATGGACAGAAAAAGGGCAGCTAATCCACAAAATAACATGATCGTTCCACTGCAAAAAAGCTTGTAAACCGCGATAACAAACTTGACTAACTGAGACACTGCAGAGACCCCACCAAGAAGTAAAAGACATACAATGTGGATATGTACTTGGAACTTTTAAACACTAGAAAAGCATAGCAACAAAAATTTTATTATGCTCTGAATGTTCTAGATTAATTCAAATTTTTAAAGCAGTTTACTTGAATGGATTTTGTGCATATTTTTTCCTATTTAATCTTTATTTTTGCTTTTCAGGTCACCATCTTGAGTTGCAAACATGGCGGATGGATCATGTAATCCATCTGTGTTCCAGAAAATAAGTGGGCAGTCCTCTCTCATTTCTAAAGTTTCACCCAACTTGCATACCTGGAATTACAGTGTGAATGGAGCGTATGGCACCGGTCTCCAAAACCGTTTGCATCCTGCACTTCAAGAAACTGGTCTGGCACTTATGTTGCCACAGTCGCCTGTATTTGTGCAAGCACCGTCTGAGAAAGGTGCTGCTGGCTTTTTGATTGATTTCCTTATGGGGGGAGTCTCAGCAGCTGTCTCTAAGACTGCAGCTGCTCCAATTGAGCGTGTTAAACTCTTGATTCAAAATCAGGATGAAATGATCAAGGCTGGTCGACTATCTGAACCATACAAGGGAATCACTGACTGCTTTGCGAGAACGATCAAAGATGAGGGTGTGCTTTCACTTTATAGAGGCAACACTGCTAATGTTATCAGATACTTCCCCACCCAGGTCAATTTACATTTGCTGGTTCATTTTTATTCGCACTACATCTCTTGTTTTCTGCCTTACTATTTTGTTCATCAGGTTCAAAAAATGGTCCTGTCCTCTAAGGATCACTGTACTCCAATTGGCATCAAAACGATGGGTATCTTGTCTAACAATGCAATTTTTTCTATTGCCGTTCGTGCCTTTTATTTGGAAAGAAAATAAGGGACATGGCAGTTGATAGTGTCTTAAATATATGTATTGAAGGCTGTAATTTTGTAATGAAGGATACAACCTTCCTGTTATCTTCCAACTTCTCCACCTGACTGCCTCTTCTGTTGCTTATCTAATCTACTCCTTTGTATGTTAGGCTTTGAACTTTGCATTTAAAGATTACTTTAAGAGGTTGTTCAACTTTAAGAAGGATAGAGATGGCTACTGGAAGTGGTTTGCTGGAAATTTGGCATCTGGTGGAGCAGCTGGTGCTTCATCTCTTCTATTTGTGTACTCATTGGATTATGCTCGGACACGGTTAGCCAATGATGCGAAGGCAGCTAAAAAGGGTGGGGAGAGGCAGTTTAATGGTTTGGTTGATGTTTATAGAAAAACAATCCAGTCTGATGGCATTGCTGGACTTTATCGTGGATTTAACATCTCTTGTGTTGGAATTATTGTGTACCGTGGGCTTTACTTTGGAATGTATGATTCTCTGAAACCTGTGGTTCTGGTTGGTAATTTACAGGTATGATTTGTGCTTATGACACCTCTTTCCTACTGTCCCTATTTTCTTTACCCCAAAATTCAGTTCAGTTTGCTACTGCTCCGTATATAATATGATTCTTGGGCAGCCTGTCAAATATCATGCAACATAAATTGAATCACTTGTGAATTTATGATTTGCCTCCTTGATCCATCATTGTTGATGTTACTGAGATCATCTCAATACCTGTAAAGTAGGTTTTATTGATGTTTGAATTTAATATGAAGATATGCTGTTTGTATTAAATGCTTATTTTCTGTTTTGGGGTCTTTACAGGATAGTTTCTTGGCTAGTTTCTTACTGGGATGGGGAATCACAATAGGTGCAGGATTGGCCTCCTACCCCATTGATACAGTCCGTAGAAGGATGATGATGACGTCAGGAGAAGCCGTGAAGTACAAGAGCTCATTGGCTGCATTTTCTCAGATCATCAAGAATGAAGGGGCAAAATCCCTCTTCAAGGGAGCTGGTGCAAACATCCTACGTGCTGTGGCAGGTGCTGGTGTGCTTGCTGGTTATGACAAACTGCAGCTCATTGTCTTTGGCAAGAAATACGGATCTGGTGGTGGTGGCTAATATATTACTGGTGTTTGGAATGATGATGATGAAGAATGATGTTTGTCTAGGTTATATTTTCAAGTTTGAATAATTTTTGGAGAAACGATAGTGATCCCAGTATTTAGGGGGTTGATGTAAAGCGTATAGTTGCCTGTAACACTTTCAATTTTGAGTGTTGTTAGCTAAGCTTCTGCTTAGAAAGTCTACTTTTTGTACGAGTGTCTTTTAGATGAGAATATTCGGACAATGTTCCTTCAAATGCATATTTTGAGTGTGTTAGGGTTGCCTAAATTGTATGATCTTTGATATATTTTGGCATGTATTATAGGTGTGCTCAACAATATTTAGGAGCTATTTCTTCAATGTGAGGAAGAGCCTCTCCTTTTCACCAGTTTCTGAAATTTATCTTTTGGCTGGAAAAGGACTATCAGGCTTCACGCTTAACTATTGCCCTTGGGGCATTGGTTGAGTAGTAATTAATTCATTTTGACTTGTCATTTAGATTGTAATTATATGCCAATCTGGTAAATTATTTATTATTTCTCTCATATAGTTTGTTTTTTAATAAATTTATTTAATTTTATTTGCTTTGATTACTGTTATTGAGGGTGTGTTTATTTTTATTTTTATTTTCTTTCCATTTTTCTCTGTTTTTCATAATCGATTTATGATTAACATGATTAAGAATTTAAACAAAAGTTGAACTTATAAATGCTTATGAATGGTTTTATTTACACTAGAAAAAATTCTTGTTTGCAAGTCCAGATCTTAAGCATATATTATAAATAAATCTTACATAAACGAGCCAAAACTAAATTTGATATGGTTGATTTAGATTTCAGAGATGTCCTAGTGGTGACATCCTAAAATGGAACTTTTTTCTTAAAAGTTAGTGCATTTTTGTATGAAATGATGGATGTCGTCACGAATTGATCATCTAGTATCTACATATTCCTTCCCATATCAAAACCACCTTTTTTGGACAGAAAAACTTGGATCTGAATCAAACGTCTCTGGTCTATCAAATGTTTATCCCTTCAATTTCAAGAAATATTTTTGCTCTTTTTTCTTCAGGGGGCTGAAGCTGTCATTCTCCATCTCCACTTCAAACAAACTGTGAAAACTACCCATGGAAGGAGGTGAGTCATTATCGTGCGCATCGTCTTCCCTTAATCCCATTTTTCTAAACCCATTTCCTGCAACTAATCCTACATCAATTTATTTTGTGGTTTCTGATATCTTTGGTTAGTTTTTACGTACTGTTTTACAAAAATATGGATAAAAATTTATGATATAACATATATATCGATATATAATTTTTCTTATAAAAATTAGTGTACAATATTTGTTATGTATGATATTAAAAATTACATTAGTATGTACTCAAAACTAAAATCATAATTTCTTGTAGTGTATGCCTAAGAGATTATAACCCTAATCAATAAATAGAGAGCAAATTTATTTTCCAACTATGTTGATTATTGGAGTTAGGCCTAGATTTTACATTTATCATATGGCCGGAAAACATTATTCTGGCATAAAATGTAACCATCATCACCAATTCTTTGTCTAGTACTAATATCATAGGAAGCTTTCAAAAGACAGCAGAAACTGCAAGGAATGAGACACTAATATTTGGCTGCATTATAATGGTCATGCTTATCTACTTGAACCACTACAACCATGAAGACCAAACCACCCAAAAGAATATGTGTTTTAAGGTTATATGTAACGGTTAACTGTCGCTGTAATGGGTCGTTGAAAATTTTCTTTGAAATATATCATCTAGAAAAGAAAATCAATGTTTTCCATTGGACATGAGCAACATGATTACAAGTAAGACCTAATAATATTCAAATTTGGTAAGGAAAGAGCAAGCTCCTTAAATAAGCAGGCAGGTTACTTCCCTACCTTAACTACCTTACAACCTTAAACTCATAACAATGGCTTCTTTTTGGCCTAATAATAAACCTTCTGTTGCCTTATTAATTCTCTTGCTATTACACTTGTCTTTCTTGTTCAACAATGTAGTTGCAAAGCATAGTTACTCTGCTTCTCATCATCGCCATCGATCTCATAGTCATTCTTCGACTTCAAACCCACGACTCCAACGAGCTTTTATTGCGCTTCAAGCATGGAAAAGAGTAATCTTTTCTGATCCTCAAAACTTTACTACCAATTGGGTTGGTCCTAATGTATGCAAATATATAGGCGTTTATTGTGCACCTGCTCTTGATAATCCTAAAATAAAAGTTGTTGCTGGAATTGACCTGAATTTTGCTGATATAGCAGGTTTTCTTCCTGTTGAAATAGGCCTTTTATCTGATCTAGCACTTATTCATTTAAACAGCAATCGCTTTTGTGGTATTATCCCACAATCTATAGCTAACCTTACACTTCTCTATGAGCTTGATCTTAGTAACAACAGATTCGTCGGTGGGTTTCCTTCTGCTGTGCTCTCTCTTCCTAACCTGAACTACCTAGACCTTCGTTATAATGAGTTTGAAGGGCCATTGCCGCCTCAACTTTTCCAGAAAAAATTGGATGCAATATTTGTTAATAACAATCGCTTTAGTAATGTGATTCCAGCTTTTCTAAGTGGAAGTACAGCCACTGTTATTGTAATAGCTAACAATAACTTTGGAGGCTGCTTGCCACCGAGTATATCGAACTTCGCAGAAACTCTGGAGGAGTTGGTATTGATCAATACCAATTTGAGTGGGTGTTTGCCACCAGAAGTTGGCTACCTTTACAAATTGAGGCTCTTGGATGTTAGCCATAACAAAATAGTTGGTCCTATACCTTATAGTCTTGCAGGATTAGCACATCTGGAAGGACTAAACTTAGGTCATAATCTGATGAGTGGACTTGTACCTTCTGGAGTTTGTGTTCTGCCAAGTTTGTCTAATTTCACCTTCTCTTACAACTTCTTCTGTGAGGAAGAGGGCATTTGCATGAATCTGACATCTAAAGGCATTGCCTTTGATGATCGTCGAAACTGTTTGCCAGACAAGCCACTGCAAAGGAGCAAGGAAGAATGTAACCCAGTACTTGAGCATCCTGTTGACTGCTACGAGCAACAGTGTGCTGGTGGTGGCAGAGGTAGCAGAATTTTTGGTGGAGCAGCTCCTTTTGGTCCTGCAATAGTGCCTGCAGCAACTCCCCTGTTGCCACCTTCTGTAGCTCCTAGTTCTACGTAATAAAATCTTGAAAGATAGTCGGCACTCACCATAAAATCAAATAAATCTCAATCTTCAGTCTGCAAGTTGCCTTGTAAAATAGTTTTATATGCATTTAGGACAGGAATGTACATACTGCTTGAAAAAACTGGTTGTCCGTTACCACCCACAGACTTTGTTACCTCATTTCCTGGTTTCTTCCAAACAGGCTTGTGAATGAAATGCATACATATTATTGGTATAAATCTACTCGAGTCATGTGAGGAATAATTTATATGGTTATCGCTCCTTCACCTGCTAAAAGCAGCGCTTCTGTTTTCTTGAAAAGGTAAAAAAACAAAGATCAAAGATCTAAAAACTCCCTAAAAACTAGATTCGAGTCTAGAAGAAGGATATCATATTATTATCAATAAACTGAATCCAATACAACAATTTAGAAGACGGTATGGGTTTGGGGGAGTGTATGGGATCCAAGGGTACAACTTCTATAAAGAGCCATCAAACACTCAGCCCCCAGTTGCATATGCTTGCCTATAACAAGTTAATTTATTTGCAAAAGAGAAAAAAAAAAATGCGGCAAGCAGTTGAAAATAATTTGCATTTGTGAATTTCCAAAAGCCATTCTGAAGATATATATATTATACAATTAATACAAAAGATGTCAAGTAGAACTTGCTGCACCAGTGAAAGTTCCATGTTGCTTATGCCTATCTCACCTATCTTCTGAAGATGTACCCAAGCAAAATGTGGGTTCTTTTCCCAACCTGGAGGGGAAAAAAATACACCAGACATGACTACAAGATAAAAGGAATAGAATCTGAAGTACATGCCAATTACAATTTAAGCACCATGAAATATAAATTAGTAGATCAATTTCCAAGAGAACTATTTTTTCACTCCAATCAAATGATAATTTACATACATGAGATTGAAAATTTTAATCTCAAGAAAAAAATCAATGCAACGAAATAAAGGTATAACACTTAACAGATTAACCAAAACTCCATTGCAAGAAACTCAGCCTAAAAGTAAAAGTAGAAAGTACTTCAAGATTTGCATCAGGTCATTACCGTGATTAATAGTTGGGCAATATCAATCAATCCTATGTAATATAAACACAAGTGGAATAATCTCCCTAAGCTGGTGGCAGTGGACGCCGACAAGTTGGGCACTCCATCTTGATATCCATCCACCTTTGTAAACAACCGGAATGGAAAAAATGATCACATGGAGTCACCTGCCAGAAAAATTGCATTTTCAAGTGACTCGAGACAAATGAACAGAAAAGGGAAAAAAAAAAAAAACTCAAAATCCCAATGGTGTACCATGCAATCGTTAGATCGCTGAGTGAGATCAATTGCAGTCATGCAAATAACGCAGTCCATGGCCTGACTTGTATCCTGATCAAACCTTCTATAGTAGCTATATTTCTCAGGTAGTATCTGCAGACAACTAGACAGAGTGACATCTCCATAAACAAAGTCACAACAGGTTTTAGGGGAAGAGAAACCAATACCATGGCAATGTAATCACACTTGCATTTACCTTGCCTCTGTCCTAATAAAAAAACAAGGCTTTTACTACTCACAGAAACACAGAGAGTGCCACATCAATCATACTGATTTTACACAAATTTAAGCACAAGATAAAGGCATTGCTGAATCCTGTTACATAGATTAAGCAAGTAATGACTAGCAACCAGAAAGTCCAGCAGGAAAATAATTTGAAGTTGAAATTAAGCCTTGACAATTGTTTTCATCAGCAAATTCCAGAAAATCCATTGTATGTAATATGCTCGCTAAGAAGTTTAATTTTTTTAGTTTGGAAATAAGTATGTAGAATAAACATAAAAGTGAACATATTGACAAGATTCACACATTTTACTCGATCATAAGGAACACAACCTATATAATAATTCATTATACATATACATAAATTTGGCAGAGATGAGATAAAAATTTGACGACTAGTGAACAAAACTTCACAGAGGACTTCCAGATATTGAATATCAAAATTTTTTAAGTCAAAGAATATAATTTCAAAAGTTACTGCGATAGAAATGTTCAGGTACACGCACTATGCATTGCTCAGTTCCACATGGCTTGATCACCCAATGAACTTATTGTACCTTCTTAATATATAATTCTAGTTTTTGAACTTGTGCATGTATGAAAGAAAGATGAACAGAAACACATGAAAGTAGTTATCAAAATCAAAAGGAAAAGAAAAAATTATTTGACACAAACACAGAAAACAATCAGAATTCCGTCCAACCTGCCGAGGAATGAACCATCGAGATCCAAGATAGTGTTGAAGAAGAAGAATTGATGCTTGCAGTCCAATAAATACACTCAAACAAATACACCAAGTCTGGTCAGGCTCGATGCGCATGAAGTTGTTAGGGCATCCAAAAATATATAATGGGATTGCTAACCGAGTGATGGTCATGCCTAAGATATAATGAGGGTGCAAAGGTTTTCTTGAATCACGAATAATATTTGTGATTATTTGAGGTATCCAAAAGGAGTACATCAGGAGCAGAATTGGTCGCAGAAAATTATGGAACTCGTACATGGCCAGAATGCCACCCAAAAGGATCCCATCTGCAAATAGTCATAGTAATTATATCAAATTATTTGCAATGGGAATTAATTCCATAAATTCAGCTAGTGCATATATATACACACACAAGTGTTTAACAAATACCAGAAGCAATACACCAAAGTGTATGCATAAAACAGATATAACTTAAAAAAATGTGTGCGCACATGTGTCTGTATGCATGTGTAATCCCAAAAGAAGTTTCACCAATATACTGATGAGTAGCATTTCCCAAGTGTTACTTACAGAAACGACTGTATAGAACTGAGAGCTCACGCCTCATTGTCTCCCAACCTTCACCACTATTCATAGGCCTGCTCGCCTTCCATATAGCAAGAAGGTATCTCATCTCAAAAATTGAGAAGACTACAAATTTGAAAAATGCAGCAGTTGCAAAAGCATTAAATAAGGATTCTGCATAGAAATTAGCAACAATATGTGAGAAAACAAGACAATACATAGGAGAAAATCAGGATGATGAATAAATCAGAGAAAAAAATTGTTATACCAATCCACATGATAGGCATATATAGAAACAATAGAAGGAGCTAAGGTAACTTGAGATAAATAACAAACAATATTCATAATGTTAATACTATTCATGCATACATGAATAGAAGGGCAGGAGAGAAACTTATTATAAAATCCTCATGCATTTATAAACTCTATCATAAGACATAATATATGCAAATTTCAAAACATCAGAAAGCAAAACATCTCAAGCAAATTTAAACGAGTTGGCACTTATAGTTTCCAAGATTACCAACTAAAATTCCTGCTGTGAGATGCAAAAGGCAAAGATATGCATCCATGATAGCCTGCTGCCCGATCATTAAGATTGAAACTTTGGCAGCTCCCTGATTCAGGAAAATCAGAATCATTATCACTTGATTGCAATCATAAAACATAAAAAATATTGAACTTCGACAACATAGAATGAGTTATATATCTAAAACATCAATGCTTATAATGAAGTACAAAGTCTGAATCTTACTGATTGAGTGTTGCTATGTTCCATTTGTCGGATCAATAGAAGAACTTGGAGGAAAGAGACCTGACGCAAACATGTTAAGGAATCCCCCCAATTCTATCTAATAAAATGTTTACATGAATCCCAAGGAAAAATAGTATCTTAAGGATACAAAGGTGACCATCAAGGTATAGTTAACCGCTTTGTTGTAATAGACTTCAATGTTGACAGAAGTAGAATTTATTAGTAAAGGTGAGAAGCACTCCCCATCATCATCCACAGAAGGACTCTCCATTAATCCTTCTATGTGGTAACGATCACGATCTCCATCTACAAGAATATATAATAACTAAGTATGGCATGTACATAATTCTTGTTATACTTTATTAAAGTAAATTTTACATAATGCTAGAGAGAATGGTTCCACTGTGCACAAGCCACAACCAACTGTGTCTTCTTCCTTATATAGAAAAAAAATCCCAGTGAACCACACCTCAGTGGAAAAGGGAGGAAAGAGTTAAAAATAAAATAAAATGGTGATGCATGTAACAAGAAGCACTTTGGTTCAGGAAAAAAAATCTAACTAAAAAACTAACTGTACATCAAAAAAATAATGCACAGAGAGAAAAAAAATACTTTAGTTTCAAAAGTTTGGGTCTATTTTCCAATCTATTGCACATCCACATTTACGGTTTCCATGATTCCCTAGGTTAAAAAAAAGATAAGTAATTAAAAAAGAAGTCAATATGAGCATTTGGCTACTGTCCAAGACCAAACTTTCTA
The DNA here is from genome assembly GCA_948193065.1 of Aleurites moluccanus. NCBI lineage: Eukaryota > Viridiplantae > Streptophyta > Magnoliopsida > Malpighiales > Euphorbiaceae > Aleurites > Aleurites moluccanus. The sequence continues at coordinate 24,473 of CANXYC010236892.1, read as the reverse complement.
TTCCAATTATTCAAAGTAATAAAAATTTAAAATGAACTGTTTGTGAATTGTAACAATTGTTGGAGAAGCTACACATCATCAACAGCCTTTAGATAAAGGAAATAAGTCTCAGATATCGATAGACATCAGTTGTTAATAACAGGAAGAAACCAATTTGAAAAAGAAAATCATATGCTGAGAGAAACTGATTACCATTTTGGCTGGTTGATGCACGAGTAATTTGGGCTGCAATTTCAATATTACAATGTTTCTCTGTCTCATAAATTGGTGCTGCAATAGCAAGGTAAAATCAACTGCACTGTATTGTTAATTTTAATTTAAAATTTAAATCAAGCTCAGAAAATTACAATTTTTTCTCCTCCATATTTTATCTCGTGAAGATTCTTGAAACACTTGAGATGAGAAAACTCCAAGCTGTTCAATAAAGTTGTAAGTTGGAACTCAGTATCACCCATCAACAATAGAAAACAATTGAACATGTATAAACACTGATTTTTTGTCAACGCAGATATCTGTTAATGCATGTATTTGTTAACAAGTGGACAAACTTCAGATAATCCAGCAGCCTGGTGCTGCTTTCAGAGCTACCAGAACCAAAACAAAACAATGATTCTTGCAATACCAACATATCACCAACTAAATCATACACTCAAGTCCATCCCATAGCTAATCAATTAACATTAAAATTAATCAAACTAATAAGGCCAGTTCTCCAGTAAATCTCATAATGCAAAGATATACCTAATCAGTCTGGGAATGAATTTACACACGTACAAAATAGTCAGCTTAGGCCCCAACCTATGGTAACCAGATGAAAGAACACATGGTAAAATGAAAAGAAAGGCCTTTAAGCAACAATCAACCATGCATCAAGATGAAAGCATTACACAACAATAAGGCGCCATCCTAGAAGCATCTTGAATCAAAATATATTGTGAGTATATCATACAAAGGCTAAGAAGGAAGTATTACCAAATGATATGGATTAGACAAAATATAATCTTCTTCTTGGCTCAAATCCCCCTCTTTCCCACTGTCAAAGGGCATTATCAATGGGACATTAGTATTGAAATGGAAGTAACCAACCAACACTATAAATATATCAACAAGGAAAAACATACAAATATATAGCCACTAGAAACATTGATATTGTCAGAAATATGAATGCAAAAGAGAAGGCAAGATACATAGCAATATTACTATTCCATACAGAGTTGAACCCAAGCACGGAAGTTGCATACCTTTCAATCATAATAAATGAATTCAAGAAAAACTACATTTTGAATCCAAACAAGTCTTCCTTAATTTAGCCAGAAAAAGATCCACAGTTAGAGAGAAAAAGCAAACAGTTTTTACTGAATGTGTACTGCAAATGCATGCCAACATTTTCAATGATTATGTACTGAAAAATGCATTTGGAAGAAATTGTGATGTGCAGGGATACGATAGAGAGTCACCTGTTAGCTACCATTCGAAGTTGTCTAAAGGGCCATATATATACACCTTCCACCCGAATTTGAGCACCACCAACATTATGTGCATTGTCAAATTCATCATGGAAAATAACAACACCCTGTTGTCAACACCATGAACAAGAAATATAGCATTGTTTGAGTAAAGATATAACCACACCATGAAGAATAAAAAATTAAAGTACTGATATTGTAGAGAAAATCCTATTTAGGAGATAATTTTGTATATTATTAGCTTTCCTATTTAGGAGATAATTTTATATATTATTAGCTTTTCTATTTTGTTGTAAAACCCATTAATTATGGGATTAGATTAGATTGCCATAAATCATGAGATTTGATTAGGTTTTCTATTTTTGTTAGGTTAATATGTATAAAACCGACATTGTTGTTTGGTAACAAAATAAGAAGAATACAATTCTTTTTTAATTGTTCATATGGTATCAGAGCCTTCATTGTCATTATTTTTTGTTTAACGAATTATCTCGCGGCCTTCATTGCTGAACTTCAATATTTGTTGTCAACTTTATTTTTGAAATTTTTTCGTTCTCTAGTTTAGCTTTCATTGCCAAAACCTATAATTTTTCCTTTTATCTTAAATCTTTTTTCCCTTAAGCAAAATGTCAGAGACCGGAGAAACCACTTCCTTGACTACGTTTGAACAGTTAAACCGAAACCAACAATCTGGAGATTTGCCGAGTATTCAAGCAACCTATAGATTGGATAGGAAAAACTATTTTAAATAGTCTCAACTTGTTCGCACAATTCTCAAAGGGAAAGGAAAAATAAGTCATCTCACAAGTGCAACCCCTAAATCAGACGATCCTCACCTTGAAACTTGAGAGGTAGGAGATTTAATGATAATGGCTTGGTTGTGGAATTCGATAGTTCCTGAAATAAGTGATACTTGTATGTTCTTGGCAACCGCAAAGGAGATTTGGGTTGCTATTCAACAGACCTATTCAAAGAAAAAAGATGTAGCTCAAGTTTATGAAGTTAAAGTGAAAACAATGGCTACAAAATAGGGAAGTAGAACTGTCACTGAGTATGCCAATCAATTGAAGTCCTTATGGCAAGAACTTGATCATTATAGGGTGATACAAACTAAATGTTCAGAGGATGCAGCTATATTGAAGAATTACATTGAGCAGGACTGTGTCTATGATTTTCTTGTTGGACTTAATCCAGAGTTTGATCAAGTGAGAATTCAAATTCTTGGAAAACAATAAGTACTTTATTTCAATGAAGTGGTAGCGCTAATTTGATGTGAAGAAAGCAGAAAAGGTCTAATGATTGAACCACAAAGCACAGATGGCTCCGCTATGGTGGCTAGTGGCACTACCAAACCAGGAAAAGAAGTAGCTCTTCCAATTGAAAAAATTAAACAAAGCCGAGAAGGATTATGGTGCACTTACTGTAAGAAGTCTTGCTATACTAGTGACAAGTGTTGGAAGCTCCATGGAAAGCCTCCAAGTCGTGAGTGGAACCAAAGAAGTGATCAGCCCAAAGAAAGTGGACAGGTTCATATGGCAGCAGCATCTCAAGGAGAAGCAACACCACAGGAGTCGAGTAGTCTCAATCATAAGGAGATAGAGAGGTTGAGATCTCTTATCAACAGCCTTGAAAAGCCTTCAGGTAGTGCTTCTCTAGCATATTCAGGTAAGTTTCTAATTTCCTTTAGATTAAATGCCTCGAATATTACCTTTGCCAACTCATAGGTCATGGATTCTAGAGCAATCGACCACATGACTCACTCATCTAAATATTTCTCAACCTATACACCATGTCCAAGCAATACAAAAATAGCCTTAGCTGATGGATCCCTAACTACTATTGCAGGTCTAGGTGATATTAAAGTAAATCCATATATAACATTAAAAAATGTTCTTCGTGTTCCTAAATTGTCTACCAATCTTATTTCAGTTCAAAAATTCAATGAAGATTTATTTTGTAATGTGAAATTTTACAATAGTTATTGTGTATTTCAGGACAAGGATTCGGGGAGGACGATTGGACATGCTAGATAACAAAGTGGCCTCTACTATCTTGAAACACCAAGTCGGTCAAACATCACCACAAACAGATTCTCCTTTGTTTCAAAATTCATTTCATCAAATAAAGAGAAAATTTTCCTTTATCATCGTCGACTAGGACACCCATCATTTCAGATTGTTAAGACCATATTTCCTCTTTTATTTACAAACTTAGATGTTGAGAACTTTAATTGTGAAGTGTGTGAATTTGCTAAAGACAAACACGTCTCTTTTTCAAAAAGCAATAATAGAAGTTCTATTCCTTTCTACGTTATAAATAGTAATATTTGGGGTCCAGCTACTATTTCTAATGTGTCTGGGGTTAGATGACTTGTTTCTTTTATTGATGATTGCACCCGTGTTACATGAATTTTTCTATTCAAGCATAAATCAGATGTGAGTACCATACTTCCAAATTTTTGTTCTATGATAAAAAACCAATTTGGGGTAACCATTAAAAGATTCAGGTCAGATAGTGCCAAAGATTACTTCAACCAAGCACTTGCCTCATTTTTCCAGAAAGAAGGAATAATTCATGAATCATCTTGTGTTTATATCCTATAACAAAATGTGGTAGCATAGCGAAAAAATAGCCATCTCCTTGAAAAAACCCGAACTCTATTATTTCAAACAAATATGTCCAAATCTTTTTGGAGGGAAGCAATTCTTACAGTCACTTATCTCATAAATAGGCTATCTTCTAAAATTTTGGGTTTCAAGAGTCCTATGAACATTCTTTTGACATTTTACCCAAACATAAAGACCAATAATAATCTAATCCCTAGAATTTTTGGATGTGTCTTTTGTCTATGTCGATATTCAAACAATAGGGAAATTGAATCCGAAAGCATTAAAATGTGTGTTTGTGGGTTATTTATCAACTCAAAAAGGATACAAATGTTATCATCCTTTTTCCAAAAATTTTTTTGTCTCAGTAGATGTCACATTCGATGAGAACAAATCTTATTTCAACACTCCTCATCTTCGGAAGGAGAATCCAATTAAGGAAGATGAGGATACTGGCCATAGTTCTTTACTTGATACTTCATCTTTGCTTGAACCTGAACCTAGATCCAAACCACCTGAACAAATGCAGTTGCTTGAATAACAACTTGAAATAAAGCAACCTGAACAACAATCACTGCTGCTTGAACAACAATATGAAATACAACAGCCTGAAAAACAACCCGAAATACAGCAACCCGAAACACAGCCTAGACAGCCCCAAACAAAGTTTGATTTGGCCCCTGGTGATGTAAGATTTGACAAGGTGTTCACGAGAAAGAAGATGACCACTCATGATCTTGTGCAAGTTCAAAAGCCCAATCCAAATCCTTTGAATGAGGTAACAATTTCTAAATCTTCATTACAAGGTAATCTTGAAGTGCAGGAAAATAATAACAAACAAGACCTACCAATTGCTCTATGAAAGAAAACCAGAGAATGTACAAAACGACCATTATACCCCCTTGCACAATATTTATCATTCCAAAAATTTTCACCCTCACACCAAGCCTTCCTTATAAGCTTAAATACTATCACCATCCCTACCACCTTATCCGAGGTTTTATCCAATAAAAAATGAAAACAAGCTATGAATGTGGAAATGGAAGCATTAGAGAAAAACAAGACATGAGAATTGGTGAAATTACCAGCGCAAAAAAAACCAGTAGGCTGTAAATGGGTATACACGGTGAAGTATAAAGCAGACGGGTTAATTGAAAGGTACAAGACATGGTTGGTAACCAAAGGTTACACTCAAACATATGGGATTGATTACTTGAAGACCTTTGCTCCTGTTGCAAAAATAAATTCAGTAAGAGTATTATTGTCACTAGCAGCTAATTGTTGTTGAGATTTATAACAGTTCGACGTTAAGAATGTTTTCTTGCACGGAGAGTTGGAAGAAGAGATATATATATAGAGGTTCCACAAGGATATGGGAAGAACTTGGCTACTAATACTGTGTGTAGATTGAAGAAATCTTTGTACGCCCTCAAACAATCACCAAGAGCATGGTTTGGAAAGTTTAATAGAGTCATGTTGACAAGTGATTATAAGCAAAGTCAGGGAGATCATACACTATTTATCAAACACTCTCCTTCAGGGGGAGTTACAGTTCTTTTAGTATATGTTGATGACATAATAATAACAGAAAACAGGTGTTGAGCAAGTGTTTGACTAAAGAGTTTGAGATTAAGTCATTAGGGAAGCTGAAGTATTTCCTTGGGATTGAGGTTGCACACTTTGGATAAGGGATCTGTATCTCTCAACAGAAGTATATTTCGGATCTTCTTGAAGAAACCGGAAAAACTGTTTGTAAACCAGCAAACACTCCTATAGATCCTAACCTTAAACTTGGTATAGCAGAGGAGGATGCCACAGTCAATAGGGAGATGTATCGAAGACTTGTGGGAAAACTCGTTTATCTGTCTCACACAAGGCCAGATATAGCCTATGTAGTAAGCGTAATTAATCACTTTATACACAATCCAAAGAAGGTTCACTTGCAAGCTGTTCATAGAGTGCTACAATACCTTAAAGGAACATCAGGAAAAGGCATTTTATTTAGAAGAAATGAAAGTTTGGTGCTAGAAGCATATACTGATGTAAACTATGTCGGGTCAATTGTTGATAGGAGGTCAACCCCAGGATATTGTACCTTTCTTGGTGGGAATCTAGTAACTTAGAGGAGTAAGAAGCAAAACGTCGTGGCTCGATCAAGTGCAGTGGCTGAATTTTGGGCTATGGCCCAAGGCGTTTGTGAGTTACTTTGGTTGAAGATTATTCTTGAAGACTTGAGGATTAAATGGGATGATCCTATGAGACTTTATTGTGATAACAAATCCGCAGTCAGTATTGCTCATAACTCAGTACAACATGACCGGATAAAACATATTGAAGTGGACCGACATTTCATTAAGGAGAAGCTAGAGAATGGATTGATATGTACACCCTATGTTCCTACACGTGGTTAACTTGCAGATGTCTTAACTAAAGGATTGAACAGCTCAGATTTTCAGACAATTATATCCAAGCTGGGAATGGAGAATAACTATTCACCAGCTTGAGGAGGAGTGTAGAGAAAATCCTATTTAGGAGATAATTTTGTATATTATTAACTTTCCTGTTTAGGAGATAATTTTGTATATTATTAGTTTTCCTGTTTTGTTATAAATCCCATTAATTATGGGATTAGATTAGATTGCCATAAATCATGAGATTTAATTAGGTTTTCTATTTTTGCTAGATTAATGTGTATAAAGCCGGCATTGTTGTTTGATAATAAAATAAGAAGAATACAATTCTCTTTCAATTGTTCATAGATATGATAAAACTAATTTGTGAAAAATTTAATATACTACACCATAAAGTCAGTATTTTGAGCTCTAGTTGTAGGCCATTTCAACAAATGAGCATGTCAAACGTCCAAAATTGTATGACAACACAAAAGTCATAATCCAGCAGTACCATGGGCTCCGGCAATGAGAACAGAAAGCATCTAATGTAAAACACCCAATTATCACACCAGGCTAGATTAAGCCTTAAACCTAGGTGAAAAAGTCCTATGTTTCTGGGGTTTTGGTACAAAATTTAATGCAGATATCCAATATTTGCATAGAAGTTTCTACTGAATCTAAGAGTTAAAATATACACATATTTGACTATACTTATCCACCACAAGTGCTTCAAAGCACACAAAAAGTCAAAGTACTATGTGCAAAACAATTCAGCAACACTAAAAAAATTCATGCAAGCATCTTACTAAAATTATTCTGTTAGTTTTGCACTATAAATGAATGTGATGGTCATTAAACTTGGAATATGTACATAAATATTTTCTTTTTCAAATTACAATTGTCATCCATGAGACTGGTTAATAGAACCAATAATTTTTCTGTGGAATTTGTTGAATGCAGCTACAATGTCCACTCATTTCATTAAAATTTAAGGTACTATGGCTGTCCACCTTATCTCTTATAAACTTTGTGTTTAGGTGGTCACTCAAGTATAAAAAGTGTAGAGACCAATTAATAATATTAGTCAACTGTCATAAAAAGTTTCAATGCAGTGTGGTGCACTGTTACAAACAAAGAAATCCAGTGAGAATTGGATTAAAAACTATTTCTACTCATACATGAACTAGTAAAAAGATAGATCCAAAATGAGGGGGAAAGCCCTCACCTGGACATAATGTACACCAGTTATTTTTGTTGGTGTGCTGACTAATTCAATTACACATTCTCCATTGGATTTCCTGAAATCTGGAAACCTGGAAGAGCTATTTGTGGAATCTAGAAACTTCCAAGTCCCTGCAACTCACAAGTCCAAAATATATGGGATAAGAGAAGCTCAGAAGACCTAACACGACTCAAGGCAAATTAATGAGCAGACAATTTGAAAATACGATGCATGAAATTCACTTAACTAATAGTTTTGTGCATATGTTTCAAAATGCCTCAAGCAATTTATAGGCTTGCTACAAATTTTGCTCTGTCCATGTAAGACAACACTATTGAATACAAGCTATAATGCACAGGCCGAATCACAGGCCAAGCAATTAGTCAAATTCATGTCTACATCCCAAAATATTTGGCATTTAACTGCTATTGATACTGCATGATGCCAAGCTACTTTAAGGGATGGATTGCACACGATTAAAAATCTTTCATTGCAAAGACCAAAAAAAAAGGTCCATTTGGATCCTACTGAGAAGTTCAGATGTCAAAGAATTTATTTGTCGCTTCTATTTTATATTCTGTTCTGCTATGTAGATCATATAGGCAGTAGCTTTGTGCACTTTGCAACAAATAATCTATTGTAACAGCAAACGGAATTCATGGTCCATGTCCTTTCAAGTAATTTGAATAGCGCATTGTTGTTCATGGCAGTAACAGTGTTCAATAAAATCCTGAAACTGACCAAAAGCAATCGGTTGAACAACTGTCCAAATTTTGTATCCCACTTCAAGCATCTTACAAATGCCACAACCAATTATATCTTAATACTTATCTAATATAATTATCCTAACATGCATCCCAATGGAGTCCAGAATTCTACTAATATTGGGCAGGTCCCACCCTCTGGATCCAGCTATCAAGGCTGTCGAAAACTTGAAATAGCCAACACTAGAACTTATCATAGAGTTATAAAAGAAAATGCAATTCGTGACTAATGATTTGAACAAAAGGTATGAATGTGTTCAATACATGACCAAGAACAAGAATCACAAACCTCGGTAAGTTCCTGTTATGTTCCATGCAGAAAATGGGCCCAAATCATTTTCATCTTTTCTAATGAATAACCACTGCAAGAAACAATATAAGGACAAAAATTAGGTTCAATTACATCAAAGCTGCAAGTTTCTCATAAACTTTAGTCATGGGATATGGTTGCTATTCCTCTTCCCTTGACAAACAAAAAGGCAATGTTCAAAATCCAATAAGATTAATCTTCCGCTTTTTCTTTGAGACAGTTACATGTAATGTTAAACAATTGAATGAATCCAGTGTTACAAGGTAACCATAAATTCTAGGCACTGAAATTACTTTTCCTGAATAGATTATATCTTGAAAAGCTATGGATATTGAAAAATTAGAGTCTGCAGGGAGCAACAATAAGAACATGTTGGCTTTGAGCTACCATGAGATAAACGAATTCTTCCAGAGAAAAATGGGAGAACATTGGGCCATATAAAAGAAATAAAACAAGAAAGTAAGGAGCAACTGAAAAATCAATCATGTTCAACACAAGCCTGGCTAACATAAATGAATTAAGACAGGTAATTTGAAAAATCATAAGAAATAAATTGGTATAAACAACAATTTTCTCAACAGACTAAAAAAATGGAATATTTGTCAAGTAACTGACTTGCTTGGCTTGAATGAAGTTCAAAAGATAACATTCATAAAAAGATAAAAAAATCTCATTTTGATTACATGGAAGCAAATAAAAACCTATGATGTTATACATGGATCATGCTGCTAAAAGTTTAAGGTAAACATATAGAAAGTTCTAGTCACCAGTTGGTTTTTAGTTACTCAATAAGATCTGGTCCTATGTGGATCAGAAGGTCACAAAGGAGAGAGAATCCAGTAAAAAGTTTTTCTTTCACCATAATTGTTATTGCATCCAAACAACATTAAAAGTTAAATGCACACAGTTGTGAAGCTCTATTGAAACTTCTCATCGTTTTCTTTTAACTAAAAGGATAATGAATAGTTGCTTTTGCTTCTCCTTTTTCCCTTTAATTAGTCAGGAATTTAAAAAATAAAAGCAAGGGAGAAAAAATAATTAAGTTCCCTATTGAAATGAACCCTTTACAAGAAGTGAAGGCTCTCATCTAAATATTTTATACTTCACTCCAATGAAACAGTTGTTAAGGGTCCTCATCCAGACCATAAGTGGCTTTCCATATTTAGAGTCAAAATAACTTGAATATATTAGTGAGAATGATGTGAAATCAATATGATCTCACTACAAGAGTCTACAAGTTCTATAAAATTCCTCAACAGTGATAAAATTCCATTCAAAGATCTGATGCCTATCTTTTCTAATTTTTTCTGCATTGACCATGGCTATTGTTTGGGCACAAAATGTAACAAACATACTCATAGCTGTTTCATGCTCAGGAATAGACTGCTCTTTGTTCTCATTATCTAAAACATCCCCGTATCAAACTCTAGCAGCTTATACCATTTCCTTTAAAGAGCATTAGTTTGAAGACGAATCCGTGATATCACACTATGAACAATTAAAAACTCGTACCATTCTCATTACTGAAAATAGAATCCGAGTATGCCTTATACATTACAACCCCTTGGAATTCAATGGTCAAAACCCACAAAAATTTTACTTGAACAACGCAATTGAAGTAAATTTGGCATGATTAAACATAGAATGCCATTCAAAGCTTGCAAAATAAATCTAAAATTGGCATAACTAACAACAAACATACGCAATCAAAGGATACATCATTTTAATCCCAAATTTACAATCTTTATCGTATATTCTTATTAAAATCTACAAATTAATTCAAAATTGAACCCACCCAAAAACAAAAAAGAAAAGTTCAAATACCAACCTCATCGCCCCACGACCGAGTCCGCTCCTTCAAGGGTCTAACACCTGCCACCGGACGCAGAACAACAAACCCAAAAAACCATAACCCAAAAACAACTCGAAAAACAAACCCTAATCGTCCTCTCCTATGAAGACCCAAATTCTCAGAATCAACCATATCAAAAAAAAAAAAAAAAAAAATTCCTTTACCCAACCAAGAGCCGAAAAACGGAAATTCAACTCCAATTAGATTCCAAAAAGGACCAGTCTTTAAGAGGAAAATAGCAAAAGGAAACAAAACCCTCCATTAAACAGTAAGTGAAAGAGATGATGATGAAGAAGGAGGCGGAGAAAAGGTTGCTTGAAGTAGAGTCAAACAAACAAATTGGAACTAACGACCTGAAGAGAAAATGAGAGCTCAACGACTAAATTAAGACATTAATTAATGGAAGTTAATTACCAAACTGAACCAAACCAAACAAACAAAGACAGATAGATAGCCTTCACTGGAAGATTTTGGAACCAGATAATCATACACAGATAGATAAAAAACGGAAAATTTAATAATGAACTTGATTGATTAATATAATTAATTATTAAAAATTGTTAAAAAAGAGAGTAGATACGAATGATGAAGCAAGGATGGGTTCTTTAGTAGTTGAATGTTGACATGGCTGCTTCTTCCCTTTGGTTCTTTGGTAAAATGAAGGTCAAGCGAGAGAGAGAGAGAGAGAGAGAAGGGACAGTGAGCGAATTCTGTTGGCGCGGTGGTCGGGATACTCGCGAGGAGGGAGGTGAAAATCACGTTCCTATCAAACCATAACTATAAGTCACAAATTTTAATATAGTACCTTCTTTTATTGTTTTTTTTAAAAAATTTGAATTATCATTAACCATTAACAAAATAATTAGTGAATTTTCTCTAAAATTATTGAAGTTATTTACAAGATAATTTTTTTTTTTGTGAAACTATATACTTAATTATATATTTGACTTAATTGTTTTTCTAAGCATATTATTATATCGTCATATACAATTTTCCAACATTGGTAATATAATGATTTAATCGTTCTATAATACATTTACGTGGTTAAATTATAGTTGTGCACAATTAATTATTTAACAACAATAGAAAACTTATGGTTCTTTTTTCATAAAATTAATATTAAAATGAGATTATAAAAGCGATTATCAAAACTCGGACATGAATTATTTAAAAAAAAAATTGAAAAAAAAAATAAATAATAATTTTTTACTTTTAGAAAAAATAATAATAACAAAGGGTGATCTAACAATGTATAAAAAAAATTCAAATGTTCATATTAATGAGCTTTTGATTAAGCGATATTATATTGTCTCCCAAACTCTAATGTCTCAAATTCGAATATCATTTATTGGATAATTAGTACTCCATCTTTATCATATTCGTGCAGTCGTTCATAAATCATTTGGCTGCCATTTCAGTGAAGACAATTTTATATTTTGCTTGAAAGTGCTGGCATTTTTCAGCAAGTAGATTGTAAAGATCATCAGGTTTGGGGTGCTAATAAATTTCGATGAATTTAAACTTCTGTTAGATGTTGAAGGGCATATTCACAGGGCTCAAGCTTTTCAATTGTCTTCAAAACAACACTTCTCTGCAATCACAAGTATCAATATCAATTAGAATCACAACTTGACATGATTCAATTGTCTTAATTAGATATTGCTTGGTTAATTAAACACTACAATGTGATGTTAACAAAGATTCCTCTTTTGGAAAGATGGCTCTTGAAAAGAAAACAACCTATGAAACTTCTCATTACATGCTATGCCAACAATCCTCGAAGTACAGAAACCTAGTTGAGCGCAAGAGCTTTTATGGCAAGGACAAGTATCAAGTGGAAAACATAGGTTTGTGCCCTATATTAGGCTCAAAGACATCTCAGCTTCTATTTTTAATGTATTTTGGGTGTATTTTCATGTCCTGTTTCAATTCTTCCAAACTTCTCTACACGCAAGCCAGCTCACTAAGTATATACTAGTGATAAAAAAAAAAGAAAGGAAGATTTTAAAATAGAAGATTAAATAAGAAACATTTTAGTTTTAGTGGTTTGGAACGCAACACATGTTTTAGAAAGAAAAACAATGGCAATTATTAGCAGAAAATAATGTTTCTTATCAAATCTTAACTATTAATTTCACTAATATATTAATATATATATTATTTATCATCCAAAGTGTGTGAGATTAGCTCTTTAGATGAACAATTACACTTGCTAGCTTTGACAAATATTGCAATTACCCAAAATTTTACATTCTAATCTAATACTATGCAAGAAAAACAATACAAATTATACAGTATTTGTTAATAGTATGCAAGGCAACTAGCGTTCAACCATTGGGCACCTTCTCCTTTCTCTTCTTGAATTCTTGAAGTACATTCTCTCTTTCTGAAGGAGTTGCAGATAGTACCCACTTGCTAAATTCAATCTCTCCCGTCCCCATGAATTGAGCAAGGAGGCTATACTGGATCTTTTTCCTAGCCCTGGATGATAAGGCATTTTCTCTCTCACCTACATCATCTGCTTTTCTTCTCCGCTTGGCAGGGGCAACAACACTAACATTCTTGGGGATGCTTTCTTCATTTTTATTGACAATGCCAGGCCCAAAATTGATGATGTCCTCGTTACGGTGAGCATACAAAATACCTACACATCAAGGGTGTCAGTCAATTCAACAACTACATTTGCTCATGTTTGTACACACATCATAAAGATACCAACAAAATGAAAATCCTAAATTTTCCAGTTGCTTATTTTAGCTATTTATTCTAATTTATTCAGGTTTTTCCCCAGGATTCTTCAACAGTTTCTTTCTTTCTTCCCAGGTATTATGTCAATGTTATAAATTAATTAGTCACTCGTAATATTATAACAATTGCTCATCTATGATGAAATCTTCAGTAAATTCACATTCATTTAAACTAGTGCAACCTTAGCCTTTTCAGGGATATCTTTGATTTGAAAATATACTGCAGACAAGAAAAAATTATATGGGAAATGAAGATGATAACAGTAAAGCATCTTAAAATATGAGAACTAAAAATTAGTTGCAGCCCTTCTTTCATGTAGTTGAAAATCAGCTAATCACAGGTAACATGATATATAATAATAGAAGATGGAGACAATACAGAGGAAAATAAATTAACTTACCCAACTCGTCAAGCACTGGTTTACTTGTTGTAGCACGGTCATCATTTGGCCCACCGGTCTCTGACCCTGATAAAGTTGTTACACCTACTTGTTTCCGAGGAAGAAAACAGCTCCCTATCTCAGCCAGTTCCGGCCTTGTAGTGGAGCAACGCCCATCATTTTTTCCCTGTTTCTCGTGTAATTCAATGATTTCGCTGGTAAAAAGCTTATCAGATAGATCGCGGAACAAATTGCATACTCCAAAAATCTCGCCCTGAAACTGTTTACAATCCTGAAAAGCCAAAAGAATGAATTATAAAGAGACCACATTTTTCTACCATACCCCAGTAACCAACCAACTCCCTTCCTGGAGAAAAAAAAAAAAAAAAAAAAAAAAAAGGCACCTGGACACCTTCAAAATAACGTTTTTCCATTTTCCCTGAAACAGCAATATTTGATAGTTGTTGTTTGTAGACCTGACGGGAATAGACAAGTTCCTCAAAGGACCCAGCAGCAAGAAGGCGGAACACTACGACATGCCGTTTCTGCCCAAAACGAAATGATCTGTCCTGGGCCTGTAAATCATAGGCAGGATTCCAGTTTGGATCAAATATAACCACACGATTTGCACTTACAAGATTCAACCCAAGCCCACCAGCTCGAGTTGATATGAGGAACACCTGAAGCAGGAGATGGAAGTCAGAAAGAACTTTTGGAGCAAGTATTTACTATCAGCTTTGCATTTGAAAGAAAATTACTTGTTTGCTTGGGCTTGAATTGAATTCATCAACCATAGATTGGCGCAAGTTAGTTGGAGTGGAACCATCAAGTCTTGAAAAGCTATACCCTTTGCGTATGAGAAACTTTTCCAGTATGTCCAGCATTCTGCAAAAGGTAGTTCAATTTCAGCAGCTAAAAAAAAGAGGCAATCCAAAGAACAGAAAGTACCCAAAGGAAATTCATTCTCAACACAGATGTTGTACAAACTTTATTTGACAACCATATAAACAATGACTTCTTACCCGAGAAACCTAATAATATCCCAGAAACACTGAATTTAATAGATCTAACATAATTAATCCATTTCACCAGTACTCAGTTAAGATATTCTTTTCTTATCACAATCAACAATAACAAAAAAAAGAGCTTCCCCCATCACCTCTTTCTCACTCTCTCAATTAGTGAAAAATGAAAAAAAGAGAAGAAAATGCAGAGTATTCATAACCAAATTACGGTGGAGAAAAAAACTGCTATCCTCATCCAAATTGCATGATAACATCAATATCCAGTACAAGAGCTGATGCAATGAAGTTACACATGTTCTATTTTTAGTAATTTGATAACACTGATAAATTTGGAAAGAGTTTAACTGCTAATGGAAATTTTTTTTACTGCATATATTCCCCCACCATGACACTAACAACTAGAATAGCAAGAACATACCTGACAGAGTAGCTGAATAGGAGAAGCTTGTCTCCTCTTGAAGCCCAAGAGGACATTAACTTTTCCAGTGCTCGCATTTTTCCACAATGTTTAACATCACTCAGGCCCATGAAACTCTCAGTCTGGGCATTCCCCCCCACCAAATCTATGTCAGGACCAAAGACAGCAGAAGCAAACTCTGCATCCTTCCTTTGTTTGTCTGGTTCATCCCTAGGGTTAGGCTTAATCAGCTCCAAGTGATTGCTTATCTGTTAGTCATATCTGGATGTGAGCACATAGAAAATACAGAAACAAACTACAAAGATTATCTTGATCTAAGCAAAATGAAATTCTTTATCAAAACAATACAGAAACAGTTGACCTTCCCCCTGAGTAAATAATGGTAGAGCATATGATAGAGTCACAGTCATAATAACACCAATAGACATAGCAAAATACATTTACCTGTTGTAGCTTGACAAGGCAAGGAAGGACAAGGCAAAAGGGGCAAGAATCACAGCCTTCAGGGTTATCCCTGTGAAGGTAAGGCCATATAATTCCATCAGGTACAATCCTTTTGCAGCATTCCACTTGTTTAAGGGGGCTACCACAGCTGCATGGAAGGTCCTTATTTATAAGGCACTGGATGTCTGGTATTTGTAACATTCTCCTATAAACCCGTTTCTGTAATTCACTCATGGCGCAGAATACAACATTATCTTCCTTTCCCAACATGAGATGCCCAATTGTCTCCTCCTTCGTCCTCCTAAGCATGTATTTACGAAGAACTGCCACTAGGTGCTCTTTACGCTTGTCAGCAACCCGGACAAAGCTTTCAGGAGCAGTTGCCCTCTGGCCATGCTTAAGAGGTTCATCATAAAACTCTCTAAAATGTTCCCGTGTTCCTAAGGATCCAGGTGCAACCCAGTCAAAGAGATTAAAAAGTTCCATAATTTTATTTTGCATAATAGTTCCAGTGAGACCAATTCTTTTGCGAGTGTTGATCTTTAAACATGCTCCATATAGTTTTGATTTCTCATTTTTAAGCCGGTGCGCCTCATCAACAATTACAATCTCCCATTTAAACCCAGACAAAATGCTCCCATGAATTCTGTATGTATCAAAACTGGTAATCAGTATCTCAGCTCCACCAGCTTCTAATTTCTCAAGAATCAAATCACGGTTTGCACCATGGTAAAGAGAGACACTAAAGGTCGCCCACCTAGAGAATTCAATCTCCCAGTTCTGGATAACAGAAGTGGGGCAAATTATTAGTACAGGACCTTTTCTTCCTACCTGATTATCTCTTAAGATTGTGGAGTTGGCAGATTCTCCGTCTTTCCCAAAAACAGCTGCTAGGAATGCAATTGTCTGAATGGTCTTGCCTAGTCCCCTGTTATATGTTTGATAATAATAATAGCTCAATTAGCTCACAAGCGAGCACAGATTCATAGGTGCATGCACCCTGTGAATTCATAATTATATATACTCAAACCAAAAGCTTAATAAGAACTACTACAGTACCAATATAGTATAAGAGTAGTAAATTGCTATATGTTCGCTAAATACAAAACTCACCAGTACTGCCACAAAAGTAGACAGTTGTGATAGTAAAACTCGTAAGAATCAGACAATGAGTTTCTTAGCAGATCCTTCACAACAATCTTTGAGGTTTATACCACAATATTTAACGAAATTTTCAACCCAAGAAGTAAAGAAATCCTTCTTTAACAAAATGCAGTTCAGCTATAATGCACATTAAATGAGGAAAGCTAAGCTTATGCCATTGACTAGTGACATAACATACCCTAATCAATTCCAGATATGTACAATATGATTTAAAAGGATAAATATCACCGTTTATGAAGAAACAATGCTAAAGGTGGCTCTTAGATACTCGTATTACAACTAATAAAATCACTTGGTTAAGAATAGTATTATTTCCCGGCACCGCTGAAATCCCAAGTTTATGATAAACCAATCTCTTATAGACACATTATTACATTGGCATGATGCAGCATAAAAGAGCAATCTTTTATACTAAATCAACTATAAATCTATAACTCATATAAGGAAAATTGCATTTTATAAAAAGAAAATGGGCACTAACAAGATATTATTTCAAGAATATGAACACAATAGTGCAAATAGCTTACTAAATCACGTAACATGAATTAAAATGCATAACAATTAAAAATGGTTGTTGAAACACAAACTATTTAATTAATCACAAAAATTAATACAATATATAACTCACATGTCATCACCAAGAACACCTCCATGATTGTTTATGTATAGCTTATATAAGAATTTTACTCCTTCCCTTTGATGTTCAAGCAGTCTACAGTTGATAGATGCTGGAACCTACAATCAAAATTAAACTTCTTTATATATATATATATATATATAATTAATTGAACCCAAAAACTATAATTACAAATATATTGAAAAAAGAAACAAACAAACAAACAGGGTCAAAAGAACCAAAGTACATGTAAAATTAGTTGATACCTGTATAATAGGTACCTCTCCAGGCAAGGAGAGGACCAATGGTTCAAATGGTCCTGTGTGATCAAACTGAAACTGACCCAATTCAGGTCTCTCAAAATCTGAAAAATTTCTCTCCTTTTCTTCTTCTTCTTCTTCTTCCTCTTCTTCATTTTTCCTAATTTGGGATTTATTTTTTATGCTCTGTGGCCTTTGGGACAGATTGGTTTCACAGTTTTGTGATTGAGAATGTAGTGGAAAAGGAAAACAATCTCCAAGGCGTTGAAGTTGCTGGGAAAGAGAGGATTTTGGAGGCTTTCTTGGGATTAATAAAGTGGGTTCTTTTTGTTCTTGAGATAATGGCTCTGTGCAAATTGAAGAAGAGAGATTTGTACAGGGCTTTAGGGTTTCATTTAAGGCTTTGAAAGTGGCTAGTGACATTGGTGGAATTATCGACAAATTTGTTGAAATCTAAGCAAGAATTTTTGTGGGGTTCCTCTGATTCTGAAATTTTCCGTTGATTTTTAAAAGCGTTTTCGTTGTTTTCACAATCCAAAAACAGAGTCAACTTCTTAACAGGAGACATTAATGCTTTGTTCGGCGACTCGGCGGTGAGTAGCGAGTTGCCGAGTCGGTCTCTAGTACGACAGCGTATTGCTATGTTAAACCTAGACCTTTATCTGAATAACGCTGGTGCGGTAGTCGAGCGACGTCGTGTAAACAAACGACATCTCGTTGGAGATTAATATTGCAAGTCATAACGGCAGGTTCGGTGATCATTATAATAACGTCACCTATCCAATTAATGCTCGTCGTCGAGCGACAGCAGGTAATAATAACGACTCCGCGCGGGAGATTAATATCGCAAATGATGACTGCAAGTCGTTTATCATTAGAATAACATTGTGAAATAGACCTTTATTTATAAGATAAAACAGCAGAGATTGAAACCACGTGAGCTATGGAAGATTTTGTGGAGAGCATGAAGGGAGGAATTGTCTCCAATCTGTTGCTGTGGATTTTGTTCAGTTATATTGAAATTCTCAAACCAGTTTTGAAGAAAAACATATGATCATTCTAAAACTTAGCCAATGTGCACCTGCCACCATATAAAATACTCTACAATTTTGTTTGTGGGTTAATAGAATTTTAATAACCAATTATTTAATACTATAAGAAACATTATTTGATGTTAAAATCATATATTACTAGAAATTTGGAAGTTAATGAGTTTAAATTTCAATTAAAATTTAATTAATAAAGGAATTTAATCATAAAAAAAATTTAGTGGGTGTTTGGATATTTAATTAAAAATTCAAAACTCATTAATTAGGGTGAAAATATTATAATGAATTAAATTTTTTTAACTCAAAATTATTTGAGTGTTCGACGGTGAAAATAAATAATAAATTTTGAATTCAATTAAATTTTTTAAAAATATTAAAACTCAACTTATTTAGAAAACACTTATGTTAAAAATGTTTTTTGAAATAATAATTTTTTTATTATAAAAAAAACACTCCCAAACACCCCAATTAGCTTGGGAATTGTAATTATTTGGATCAACCAATTGCCAATTATTATTTTGGATTTGCTATAAATGTGTGTGTCATTATGTCTTGAATTCCTAGTTGTTGTTTTTTTCTCAAAAATTGAATGTGAAGAAAAATGGATAGTAATTAAATATCATCCTATATCAAATACAAATATATTGCACTATATATTGATTCTATAATTTGGTTTGATTTATCTTAAATTTTTATAAATTATGGTATATTAAATTTTATTCTATAAAATTTAAAATAATTGAACCAGTCAAATTATCAAACTAAAATATATCGGTTTGGTTTAATTCTATTAATTTTATAAAAATATTAATTCAATTCAATTTAATTAATTGTGCAAATTAATTAGGTTGATTCTTTAAATTTATTCGGTTAATTAATATCTTCTAAAATTTAATTCAGTTTGAATCAAAATACTTTTAGTATAGAATTACTAATTAATCAGGCAAAAATAGGTAAAATTATAAAATTCATGTATTTAAAATTAATATTCAATATTAAGTTATTTGTTTATTCTTCTTTTTTCCCGCTTCCTGTACATGTGATTAAGTATTTTTATAACTGTCCTTGTGCAATTCCCAGTAAAGATTTTGGCTTCTTCTATATATATACAATTCCAGAATTACTTACAACTAAGTAACTTAGCTAGCCCATTGTTTCATCTCTTTCAGAATACTATATAATAAAAAAATACCTTTTCATAACCGTTAACTCCCTTGCATGTTGCAACGTGTAATCTCTCTGCAGCTGAGAATTGAAATACAATTAATTAATTATAATGGTCTAATTTCTTTGAAACGCATATTACATTTATAACTCGTATTTTTCCAAATCTAATTTTTTCCATATATTTCACAATTATTCACTGCATACTACGTTTTTTTCTTGCTTTTTTCTACAACGGTAACCTCAAGAATCACCTCTCTATATATTCACATCTACCCTTCTCTCATTTCTCATTCTTTTCTCTAAGTATTCTATTTCTCTTAGTTGGTTCTTGAAGCTTTTTTAGGATTCTCAGTGAAGAAATTGATTAATTATGGGGTCTCAAAGATTTCTTGGTTATTTGTTATTCTTGATAATGGAGTTTCTTTTTACTGGCTCATCTATAGCTTACAAGTTCTATGTTGGTGGTAGAGATGGTTGGGTGTTAAACCCATCTGAAAACTACTCTCAATGGGCTCAAAGAAATAGATTTCAAGTCAATGATACTCTTTGTAAGTCCTCACCACCTTTTTTTTTTTTAATATAACTCCATTGGCATGAAGTGAAAGTTTTGATTTGGTAAAAATTTATATTATTTTTCGAGTGTTTTTTAATTATTGTCGATATTTTTATATACAGTTTTCAAATACAAGAAAGGATCTGACTCAGTCTTGATAGTGAATAAGGAGAATTATAATTCGTGCAACACTAAAAGCAATATCCAGAATTTAACCGATGGTGATTCCATTTTCAAGTTTAACAATTCTGGACCATTTTACTTTATATCTGGCTATGGTGATAATTGTAATAAGGGTCAAAAGTTGATTATTATTGTAATGGCTGTGAGACAAAAATCTACACCTGGTACTCCTGCTTATCAATCTCCCTCTCCACTGGCAGCTCCACCCACAAGTTCTGCTTCTCTACCTCCGTCTCCGGCAGAGTCTACCAGTGATAGGCCATCGGATCCAAATGCTCCGGAACCGTCACCATCACGTTCGGGTTCCGAGAGTTTTACTGGCTTTGTTGGGTTGGTTTTGGGTGCTTGTATTTGGGTGAGCGTGATATTGGGTTAGCTTAATTTGTTGGTGTGGTTTGTGGTTTAATTAGTTTTCCTTATGTTAATTAACAAGGAATTAATATTTGTGAAGCAGGCTTATTAGCCTTCATTATTTTTTTCTTATTAATCTTATGTTTTTTCTATATATTTTAGTTTTAATATTGTCAATTATAAAAATATATATTGTGTTTTAATTTAATTTGATATACGCAAGCTTATTAATACATATATAATATAATTTGCAAATTAGCATATAGTATTGTATATGATAAAATAAAATTTAATAAATGTCATAATTAAGGTTCTGTAATCATGAATAAAAAAGGAAGAAATTCATTAATATAGCATACTATTAATATTTCAAAACTATTCACAAATCTTCTCTAAAATGGCAAAATCCTTAACCTTTAATAGTTTTAATTAATTAATCTTCTCCAAAATCTTCCACACATGCTTTGTATTTAAGAACTGAATGCCAAATGTTCTTTCTTGTGATTCTTTGGATTCCTTGTCAATAAGCAGTGCTACGTTCAAAATAATTATCAGGTAAAGAAGATGATTAGTTACCGTTATTTTCTTTAATTTTTGATAATGGTGTAATAATAATTTGATTTGAATTGAACTCCTAAATACAAAAGCACTGTTATGAATTTTCTCTCTTTTGTTAAAGAAATCTTCTTTTCATGAATTCCTGGGGAATAATGAGTATGCATATCATTGATCCCTACCTTTAGGTGTACAAACTAAGCCACAGTTAATGTTTTTGGACCTAAATTAGAAGAGGCATATTAAGTAGTAGTAATGGAATCTCCTATTATATTAACTTATAATTTGACATTTTTGTTTAATCATTAGCAAATTAGGCTACTTTCTAAGACTTTAGGCTCCATATATTATATTTGCAGCACCCAGAAGTTTTGTCTATTTTTCTTTCATATGCGGGTGTTTCCTTGAAAAATTATAGTGTAGCTTGTTTGCTTTAGTGCTTTGTTCTCTGTTCTCGTTTCTGAATGTTAAGGTTCTTCAATTTTATTATCTAGGTTTTTTATCACAATGAGAAGATTCAGGACAAGAAAATGGTTCGACTGCCAGTTGGGATCTTTAGACTCATGAAGAACTCCTCAAACATGTTCATGACTTTGATTTGACACAGGGTTATATGGTGTCTATTAAGGATTCATCAAAGGATAGTATGTGACTATGGCTTGTGATCGAGGTGGTGTATCACAAAAGAATCAAGACTGGTGAAAATTTGCGTCAAAGAAAGGCGACTTCTCCCTTAACAAATTGTCCATTTGAGGTTGTTGGCAAAAAAGATGGAAGATCTATGGACACTTACTGTGAAAGAATCAGAATAAAATCTTGAACCTTCAAAAGATATAACTGAGCATCCTTCTTGTTGTCGTTTTACAAAAGAAGTGGTAATGATAATAAGAAATGAAACTGCAGCTGGTAAGCGGCCTCGTCAAATTCTCAGGGCTTCAAGGCAAAGAAATCCTAGTCTTGTATCAGATTCAAGGAATATTTTCAATGTCAAAGCTAAGATGCGAAGAGAGAGTTTATCAGGTGGGGAAAATAAATATAGGGCTCTTTTCGTGATGTTTTTGTTAACATTTTATTGTTTTCTGTCCATGTTAACTTAACCTGCCTATGACCCTGTTATATTTTAATTGTGCCCCTGTTTTTTGTAGATGTTCCAATTTGATCTTTACACCATGACATCGGGCTATTTTATTACTCAAGTTGTTGAGTGCTTTTCTGTACATTTATTCCAGTTTTTATGAATTGTGGTTTTTGGAAAACCATGTCATAGGCTTGCATTTAAGCATATACTTAACAAATAGCACTGTTCTTTTATGATATTGTAATGTAGTTCTGGTAGTAAAACAGGAGCAAGTTATTAAAGCTGCTTTCCGGATTCAACCAAATAAGGCCTATATTTATTAGAGCATTCCTTGCACGAGCTCAAAACTTTATTTTCCCTTTAATTGTATGCATGGATGCTGGGTTCTATTCCTTCTCTTTCATTCTGTTAAATGTTGTCGATTCTTTACATTTTTAATTTTCTTTATCTAGGTTGGTCTATGTCTCAATGTAGCACTTGGTTGTTGCTTGAGCACTGTTGTCCTATATGAGTTGGTTGGCATTTGTTTGTTTCTTTGAAGATTCGTTGTGCAACATTAGTAAAATAATTGAGGAAAAAAAATGACGGGAATGGAAATACTTTTATTGATTTTTTGATACTGCAGTGGTGTAAGTTTTCTTCATGGGAATATTTCAGATTCTTGCTCTGTTAGGCTTGACTTGGTAATATTATCATCTTAACATGTTCGGGGAAAATTTCCAAACATTGTGGGAATGGATAAGCCAGCAGACCTTTTATTTGTGACAGACGTCTATCAAGAAGCTTTGGCAGCTAGGGCCGCAGGTAATGTTCTGTTTAGGTTCAAAATGCTGCTTTTTTGGATTGATTTCACCTATGGATAGTTAATTTAGCAGTTAATTTCAGCATGATAACAGAACTTCAATTGGTTGCAAAAAAAAAAATGGCAAGAGTCCAAAATTTGCAATAATTTTATTGCTGCCACCTTATAATCAATAGCTTCTGGAAATCCACTTAATGGCCCTAATTGAGAGATCAAAGGAGAGAGAGAGAATGTAAATTTTGTTTTAAGAGGCCTACTTTTGTATCTCTTAGCTCGAGTAAAATAGGTATTCCATGTCTATTTTTAAGCAAGATCTTTCCAGATTGTGGTAGACTGACAGTTCTTGCAATGCTAATTGAACTTTCATATATACCTCTACATTATAAAAGGATAAGGTACAATTTTAATCCTTTCGTTTAGCATATTGACTCTTAATATTTTTTGAGATATAATTTTGACCCTAACGTTATTAAAACTTATAATTCTGACCCTTTTACCCGTTAACTTCTGCTCTTGAACCCCATAAGGATTAAAAAGTAATTGACAAATTATAATTTAATTCCTAAAATTTTATTTATTTACAAAAAAAGTATTTTTTTAAATTAAATATATAAAAAAATAAAAATAAATTATTTTATTTAATTAAAATTAAAATAAATATCATTTTTAATTTAAAATCACTTTTTATTAAATTAAAATAATTAATTTTTATTTAACTATTTACTTTTCTAAAATTAAAATAAATAAAATTATTTTTTAGTTATTTAATTTATTTTCTTATTTTTATAAAATTTTAATTTTTTTTTATATATTTAATCAAAATATCGTCAATTTCTCTTTTTTTTTTTTTTTATTTTCTTGCTTTTCATTTAATAATTAAAATTAAAATATTTAAAAATACATGTAAATAATTTTATGCATAAAATATTCATACACAATTTTATTTATTGATTTATTGTATATTTTAATTTAAAATTAATATAAATTACTTTTTATTTAATTAAATAATTAATTTTTAAAAGTAATTTATTTTCTTATTTTTTATATATTTGTTTAAATGAAATTATT
>CANXYC010236883.1:0-10328 GCA_948193065.1 Aleurites moluccanus | reverse complement strand
TATATATATATATATATATATATATATATATAGATATGCCATGTGTAATAGATGATGGATAAGTTTTATTCCGCTGCGATAAATATATATGTATATTGTGAATGTGATTGATACTGGGTTCTACGGGTGCCGGTTGCTATTGGCATCTCCCATGCCCTAGGACCGTCGCAATCCGACTGCGGGAACGGGTCGTGACAAAATATCCCCATTTATTTCAGGCTTGAGGTAGATTATTATAATTTCCAGGACGAATTTATTTAAGGGGGGAAGAATGTAATATCTGTCATTTTATAGTGTTTTTATTAATTATTTATGTTTGGTGAATTAGTTAATTTCAAATGAGAATGTTTGAGAATTTCAGAAATTTTTTATCTTTGCAGTTTTAGAATTTTGTGAGATTAATTGCATAATCTTAAAAATATAATTTGATAAAGTGTAAAACATGAAAGTTATGAGTTTACGTCAACTGTAATTATGTAAAATGGTTTGGCATAATTCTATGTGAGTGATGAGTTATGTCTATTTGAGTAAGACTGGTCTGGTTAAGTATTTCTGCAGGAAGTCAGTGTCTGTTTGAATTTACTGGGAATGACTGATACAGAATTAGCAAAAGGTGTGACATGAAAAATGTTTCTTTCTGTGTTGAGATGATGACTATAAAATTTCAGAATTTTTGGATAAGTATATCTCAGTGGAGAGTGATTTTTCTCAGGACTGTTCGGAGAGATTCTAAGGCAGTAAGTCTGGGTGACATTTGGAGAGTCACCATAGTCTGTATGTTAGTCTTTATGATTTGAAATTTTGATATGTTGTGCCCTTGCATGTTTATTTTAAGTGGTAAGAAGAATCAGTAAGTTTGGACACTTGTAGCTCACTTGCGAGCTGGTTAAGTGTGAGATATCCAGAAAAGGCTTTAACTTAGAAGAAGTCTTCATATGGCGAGCCAACAAAATGCAAAGTGGCATTTTGCGAGCTGGCAATGCGAAGTGGCGAAGTGAGATTGCCGAGGTGGCAATTGGCAAAGAGGCATATGCGAGGTGGCATGTGCGAAGAGAGTTTGACGAAGAGAGTTTGGCGAAGAGGAAAGGCAAAGAGGAAAAGCGAAGAGGCGAAAAAGCATTGCCGAGGTGGCATATGCGAGGAAAAGTTTGCGAGGAGAGTCTGGCGAGGCAGCATATGTGAAGTGACATATGCGAGCTGGAATAGCGAAGTGGCATTGCCGGATCAAGTTTGGCGAGCTGGCTTAGGCGAGGTAGCTTTGCCGAGGCGAGCTGGCAAGCGTGTTTTTCTGGGCAGTGGCCTATTTAACCCCAGCAACTCCAATAGCATTTTTACGATTTTTCCTTCCTTCTTCCTTCGATAAATTTAGTCTTTTCTCAGAGTTAGCCTCAGTTTATTTTCTAAAGCATTAATACTCAAATTAATGTATTAGACTTCTAGATTAGTCTAATTAAGGCAGAAATCATCAGAGTTGAGCAGGAAATCACAGAAATGTCAGTGTTGAGGAAAATAAGGTAAATTTTCTTCCAAGCTATTTTTCTTAGATTTATTTAAGTCTATGGGTTAGTATAATTAGTATTGGGTATATAGAATTTATTGCAAGTGATCTGAATTTATTAATGGTAATTAATGTGGGAGAAATCAGAATATTGAGGCTGTCATGAATAGTAACATGAACAGTAACTTTGAAAATTAAATGCAGATTTTCTGTAAGAGGTAAATAAAATTTGTTGTTGGGAATTAAGAATAGAGACTCTAAGATAATTAATTATTAGGAAATCATGATAAATATTATTGATTTGGAGAAAACCCTAATTTTGTATATTTGGAAAATTTCTTTGGAGGAGGAAATCAAATTAATTGAAGAGTTAGAGTTGGAATTTGCTAAAGGAAATTTCAAGAGAAATTGTGTTAAGGTAAGTATGAACATCTTATTTGATTATCATTCTTTGAAACTTAATATGACTAAGTATTCTCATATTTGTTACCCATTTATACATATATATATATATTTGTATAATGTGAATGACTTGATCAATTTTCTTGGATCAAGTTCATATACTTCTTGTTTGTCATCCTGATTTGAATGATGTTATATGATGATGGTCTTGCGACCAATATGCTTTCCATGAGATTGACACCCCATGACCTATGGATAGAACACTCTTCCCAATGAGAGTAAATTCATTGGTCCAATGTGCACTTTGGGAGCCCAGCTGATTAGGTTTTATCAATGTTCCACCTAGAGGGGGCCTTGAGCTCTAGGCACATGCCTGGCCAAGCATGTGTGCACGTTAAGGTAGCAAGGCTACTGATGCGTATGTTATGACATGAGATCAGTTCTATCAGATAAGATTTGATAATGCCATTCTTTGTGGGCATTTTATATTTTAAATATGAACCATGATTTGATTTATGATATGATTTGATATAGCCAAATTATTATGAGTACCATGTTTCCTTCAAGTAAAGCTTATGATTCTTTCATGCCTACATGTATAAATATTTATTCATAACCATGATTCAATATTCAGATTCTTGATTATAATGTTCGTATCTTATTGAGTTGAAAGCTCACTCCTCTTCTGTGGATTTCATGTGATAGCATAGCTCGTGAAGGAGCTTATAGAGTAGATCCAGCTTCTTGATTCATTCTTCCAAGAAGCTTCATTGTAATAACTTTTGAAATATTTTGTATATTTAATGGTATTATGACACAATATGTAATGGGAGTATACTCTAGAGCTCCGTAGTTAGTCATTTGAGGACACCAGTATATTTGATGTATGAATTATTACCTTATGGGTACTCTTGTTCCTTGGTGATGTGAGATGCATCTTTTGATCATTAAGAAACAAAAGAAAGCTATGAAATGATAATAGAAAAGATATGATTGATGTTTAATTATATGTCTGGACATGATCATTGTATGATAATATATGATATTGTAATTGATATAATTATGCATGAGATCCAGGATTTGTGAGTTCTACGGGTTTATGGTGGCCTCAAGCCTACCCTTGCCCCAGGACCATCGCACCACTAGAGTTGGTGTGTGACATTTAATCATTCAATGCATGATGTATGAATCTTAATCATTCAATGCATGATGTATGAATATTAATTATTCAATACATGATGAAAAATGCATGAATCTTAATTATTCAATGCGTGATGCATGAATCTGCATAATTGAAAATTAAAGTGCATGAACCTGAATATTTCAATGCATGATAGAAAATTAAAGTGCATGAATCTGAATCATTTAGTGCACGACAGGAAATTTAAATGGCATGAATTTGAATCACATTCAAAGCATGAAAGGAATTTAAATAACAAAAATTTACATAACTTAAAACCATAAGATCAACTCATCTTGCCCCTCTTTAGGAATTTTCTATATGTGAGCGAAGTATGGAGTTCAATATAGAAAATGAGTAAAGAAAGAGCTAGATTATGGGCAGGACTGCTTTTGAAGATAATCATGATGGATCAATTGTACCTTGCCCTAAGTACACAATTAATTCTTTTGAATTTTCTCTTTTCTTTCTTTTTTCACTATTTTTCATTGTTTATTTTTTCACTCTCTTTTTATATACATTCTTTTTTCTATTTGTTTTTTCTCTTTTTTTTAAAGCTATAAAATAAGTAAATCAAAAACTAAATTATGGAAAAAATGACAAGGAATTAAAATGCATGAATCTTAATCATTCAATGCATGACAGAAATTTAAAATGCATGAATCTTAATTATTCAATGCATGATACCCTAATTTAAATGATTAACTTGAATGATGATTTTTATGGAATAATGAATGCAATGAAAAATATTTTTTACTTCTATTTTTGAATTTTTTTTTTTGAAAACTTATTGATCGCAACATTATTCTTATTGTTTTGTCATTTGCCCCTGAAAAGAATGGAATCTGGTGGAACTGTTCGGATAAGAATAACTCTCAAAGAAAAGTGTTTGGGATTATGAATGCTGAAAATGAAAGTAAAATGAAACTGAGCATATAAAATTGATTTTAATTCATCCAAAAATCTCTTCTTCTTCTTTTTTTTCAATTTTTGTTGATCCTTCTCTTTTTTATTTGATTTTTTTTTTTTTTTATCTTTCTCTTTTTTATTTCATTTTTGAAGCAAAAGACTTCTATATAATTCCATGTAACTTTTCGAAACTTTGAACCACTACAATATGGTAAAGTAGAAAAAGAACATTTGAATAATAAGAATTATTTGATCAAGGAATGAAATTTTAAAGTGGAATCAGTGGAGGTGTATCAATAATATCAAAACTGAAAATCATCTCAAACTCAAAATCATATTAATAGTAAATAATTGCAATTTTGAAAGTGAAAATAGGTAATTTTGATAATTGAAAAATAATGACAGACTAGGCTCAAAATATCAAAATTATGGGGAATTTGGTATTTGATCTTTTTTTTTTTTTTGAGGGAATGGTTCGAGTTATCTAAATATTTGAACACCATGCACTTTAAAGTTAATAACCATTATTATGGATGAAAGATGTTCTTTGAGATTTGATTTATACATTATAATATGGACATTTGGGGATTTTGAAAAATATGAATTTAATTTCGAATGATATGGGTGATTGATAGATTAAAAGTAAAACATGAGGCTAAAAAAAGTGCCAAATGAAGTAGACAAAATCTTAATGGATATGGCAAGCAATAAAAGAAAAAAAATGTAAAAATAAAAGGAGTTTATTTCACTCAAATTGGAAAATGAGTGCTCTCATTTTTCTTTTTCTTTTTTCTTTTTTTGTCTTTTTCTTTTTTTTTTTTTTTTTGAACACAAATGACATTTTTAATCTTTTGGACATTCTAACATGTTGATTATTGTATAAATTGTGTTGAAAAGATTATAATGGGATTGAATCTTATTGGTTCAGGTTTATTCTGAAAGAATGGAGTGAGGAATGGTCTTGAATGTTATTTTGTGAAGTATAATTAATTGATTATGCCCTTTATTGAGATTAAAGAGATAATTACCTATATATATATATATATATATATATATATATATATATATATATATATATATATATCATCTTGAATTTTCTTCCAAATTTGAATCAATTTTGAGTTTTGAAGCAAAATTTTCAAATATTTTCAGCATATTATTCTTTAATATTTGTATGCCCCAAAAAGTATTCTCATTTTGCAAAAAAAAGGGCTTTTCCTTTCTAAACCTGAAAGAATTTGCTATGGAATTTCTCATGCCCAGAACTATTTCAATGTATCATAGAGAAACTTTTCATTTCTAAATCTAAAGGAAATTTCTTTACAATTTCAAATGCCGATAGGGACTTAATATTAGGAAAAGGGATGGAGATAAAATCATTAATTCTCCTTTTTTAGATTCTTCTCAACACTTTTTTTTTCTTTCTTTTTTTCTTTCTTTTTTTCCTTTTTCCTTATTTATTTATTTTTCTCTCTCTTTCTTTTTCGTTGAAAGAATCTATAACTACATAAATCTCCATATAAAATGTGATTTCCTTTGCTAAATTCCATTTTGAACTTCTAACCCCAAACTTCCCTCGAGCTCTATTAATGTAGGCAAAAATATCTATTTGAGGCAAAATTATTTAATTATAATTCACAAATATAAGAATATTAATGAAATGTGTGATGAATCCATGGTTTGAGATGACTCTTAGGCTAATGTTTGGGGTTTTATGATGGACATGGTTGGGCTAGTGAATATAAATATAGGATGAAAGTGGGAGTCATCTTTAGAATGAATGAATGAAAAGAAATGAGATTTTTTTCTTTTTTATTTAAAAGATTAAGGGTCCAATAGAGAATTTGTTTACAGGGGTATATCGAAGGTAACATGCATTCAAGCAAATGGTATTCAAATTTGGTGTATGTATTAGCAACATCTTATAACAAACAATCAAAATGTCAAAAATAATTCATGAATTAAAAATGCATCTGTTTTATTTTATTTTAATGAGAGCAATTGAGTGAATAATAAAAATAAATAAATTGGTAAGAGTTGATTCTCCCTTTTTTTTTTTTTTTTTTTTTTTTGCCAAGAATGTCCTTTTCGGGTTTTCATCCTTGCTTTTATTTTATTTTATTTTTTGCCGAGAACGCCCTTTTCGGGTTTTCATCCTTCTTCTTTTTTATTTTTTATTTTTTTTAATGAGGTGATGCTTTTTACAATGAAAGTATGGTGAATGAGTTCAAAATGTTTGCCCCATAATATTCCAATGGAAAAAAGGTTATGGGATGATGGGTTTTGATAGAGAAAATGATGGTTAATGTATAAGGGTAGAGTTAAAATAGATATTATTTTTAAAATACATGGGCTTCAAAAGATTTAGAATAACTCGAACTTTGATTTATTGGGGGAAATGGAAATTTAAAGAGAAAGGAAAAAGATAGTGGGACACTAGTTGTTTGAAGAAAAATAAGGTTTGGATGCTTTCCAAATTGAAATAATTAACCATTAATAATGACTTTGAATAGATATCACAAACAATTTTGGAAGAATTTTTTTGAGTTTGGTTCCTTCTCTTTTTTAAATATTTGTAAGGAAATTGTACTTGGGGTATGATGAAAGTCAATTGACTCCAAGGAAAGAAAAATGTTACATGGAACTTTTTTTTTTTTACTTTTACTTTTTTTTCACTTTTACTTCACCAGAAAGATAAGAAAAATAAATGTGAGATCATATTTTATATGCTCAGATTCAAACAGGGAATTTTATATTTTGGGAAGCTCAAGATTTGAGAGTTCAGGAAGGATATTTGATCTTGGAAATCATGAAAACTTTCAATAAGCAAGATTTTTAGGAAGTAAGAAGATTAATGATGTGATCGAATAATATATATATATATATTTTTTGAAAGTTAAGAATAATAACACTACATGATGGTAAAAAAATGACAAATATTTTTATTATTTTATGTATATGAATGCAGATATTACTTTAAAATTATATATATATATATATATTTAAATTACAGCATGAATCAAATGATATGATAAAACAAATACCCCTTGTTTTCTGTCATTGTATCACTGGAGTGCATGGCCAAGGGTTGATGTTATTTCCTTAATAGGGCAAAAATGTCCCCAGATTGCCCCCACTAAATTGGTAGTAAGGCCTTATTCTATCTTTATAGTACTGTCGAGGCTCATAGTCCCACGGGTACTATAATAGACAAAACAAGTTTCAATCTGAGTGAAAGCTTTTTAATGGATACTGTCGAAGACCAAAGTCTCACGGGTACCATTAGTTGCCTTCTTCTAATCCTAAAGATAAGTTGCCTGAGTATAGGGCTAACAATGTATGCAAAGGATCAGTGACCTATTCTAAGATGCAACTTTACATTATACTCAAAACCATGCTGCTTACAACAAGAAAAAATAAATGTAAAATAACAAAAATGCTACAAATTAAATATGATGCACAATAAAATAAAAAAATTTGGTTAAAAGGATAATAAGTATTGCACTATATAAATAATAAGAATATTTTTAGGCCAAAATAATAATTTGAAAATTAGATGTGACTCTCTTTTTAAAAAAAATCGGTCCCTAGTGGAGTCGTCAAACTGTCACAACGTTTTTAAAGACGCTGTGATAAAATGGCGAAAAATAAAACTTTAAATTTTTAAATAAAAATGGAGTCACCACCAATTAAATTGTTTTAAAAGGCTCAATCGGAAACCTTTAAAAATTTGATCTGTTAAACCAAAGTTTGGGTTCGGGAGTCACAAACATATGGGGATGGTGTTAGGTACCCCACATGTTAATTTTCAAAATATTAAATTGGTCTTAAAAATATTTTTTCATTTATTATTTATACAGTGCAAATTGATTTATTTTCCTTTTAACCGGAATGATAATTATTTGCAAGATTATTCATGAGTATTAAAGAAAAATGAAATTAACTGTGAAAATAGAAGCTGAATTTGATTTGGGCCTTAACCGAGCTTAATTAATTTTATTTATTATTTTTTATTTCAATCATTCATAAAAAGATAAAATAGAAGAGATAACTGTAAAATAAATTTACAATTCATTTAATTAAACTAAAAATTAATATTTTACAAATTACAAAATTAACTTAAAAATACAATAATACAATAAAAATAAAAATTACAATGAAGTTTGTAAAATTTAGTTTGCCTTGAATCTATCCACTTTCAACTTTGAAAGAAATAAACTCGGCAAAACCAAAAAATAAACAAACACAAAAGGCAAAAACAAGAAAGGAAGTAAAAATTTGTAAATAGATAAATGTTATTTATTTTAGGGGCTCAGATTTATTTTTTGTCAGGAAATATTAAAAGAAATTAATAATTTTGGCTGCAAATTTAAATTAAAATCTCTTAATTATAGAGTTCAAAATTAGGTAACCTTTATTTGA
Source organism: Aleurites moluccanus (assembly GCA_948193065.1). Classification (NCBI taxonomy): domain Eukaryota; kingdom Viridiplantae; phylum Streptophyta; class Magnoliopsida; order Malpighiales; family Euphorbiaceae; genus Aleurites; species Aleurites moluccanus. The sequence goes on along the minus strand of CANXYC010236883.1, from coordinate 1,917 downwards.
ATTCCAATTAATTTTAGACTTAAAATTAAAATTATCTTCTGATATTGATAAATAAAAAAATGAATTAATTATTTTTGCATAAGAGAAATAAAACAATAAACTGAACTTACCTTTAATAAAGGTTACCCATTTCAAGCCAAACTAAAATTAATGATTTTAATTTAATTTTACCCCGTTAAAAATTATTTTCATTTCCTTTAATTATTCTGTTAATCTGTTTCGGGTCCGGTCATCATCATAGCCCTTTTTATACTTACATAAATATACTATTTTTAAGGTTTCAAAATGTATTAAATTGGTAATTGAAATAAATCAAGTCCATCTTTGAATATTAACAAAATTATTATTTAAGATTAAATTCAAACAAACACAAAAAATAAAATACTTTAAAAATTATTCAGCTCAAATTTTCAAGATTAAGCCCAAATCAATATAACTTTTTTCATTTTTGCTTGGGTTAATTATTGGTTACTCATTATTATTTTTTTAGGAAAATTTTAATTTGGCTATTCATTCTAAATGACGGAATCCTATCATAAAGATGAATTCCAAACCCGAAATCAAATTCATAGGCATCGGTAAGGAATCCCATAACCAAAGTCCTTGTATGAATCAATTTCAAAGTTTGGATGCCAATAAACTAATTAATGAAAATATACATTTACTTATTATACATAAAAATTTATATGCATGATCAAAATGAAGAGTTAAAAGTGAAAACCAAACCCGATAGCTAAATACAATCTCAATGGAGCACCGAATTGAAAACCAAACACAGACCATGGATCAACCGACAAGCTAATGATTGAATTGGATTGTCAAAATGAGAAACCCCATAGCAGAACTAGCAATACGGTTCACATAGCAAAAACTATACCCAAACAACAACCTCAATAACAGAACTGGAAAACAGCAAGACCAACTTGTCACACCCCAACTCCAGTGGTGAGACGGTCCTTGGGCAAGGGTAGGCTTAAGGCCACCATAAACCCATAGAACTCACAAATCATGAATCTCATCATCATCAAATAAATTACAACATCATATATTACCATACATCTATCATGTCCATACATATAATTAAAATCAATCATATCTTTCTATTATCATTTCATATCTTCTCTTGTTCCTTAATGATCAAAAAAGACATCTCACATCACTGAGGAACAAGAGTACCCAAAAGGTAATAATCATACAGCAAAATATATTAGTATCCTCGAATGACTAACTATGGAGCTCTAGAGTATACTCCCATTACACATTGTGTCATAATACCATTAATAATTATACAAAATATCTCAAAAGAATTATTACAATGAACCTTCTTGGAACAAACAAGTCAAGAAGCCCGATCCTCTCTATTAGCTCCCTCACGAGCTATGCTATCACTTGAAATCCACAGAAGAAGAGTGAGCCTTCAACTCAGTAAGATATGAACATTATACAATAAGAACTGAATATCGAATCATGATCATGAACAAATATCTATAAATACAGATATGAAAGAAGTCATAAGCTTTACTTGAAGGAACATGGTTACTCATAATAATTTGGCTATATCAAATCATGTCAAATTCAAATCATGGTTCATATTTAGAACATAGAATGGCCACAAAGAATGGCATTACCAAATCTCATCTGGTAGAATTGATCTCATATCATAATATACTGTCACACCCCAACTCCAGTGGTGCGACGGTCCTAGGGCAAGGGTAGGCTTAAGGCCACCATAAACCCGTAGAACTCATAGATCACAATTCTCATTAATGCCAAATAGATCATAACCTCGCCTTTTTACCATAAAATTTCCATACTCATTCATATAATCAAATGAAATCAAACACATCTTTCTATATCATTCCATATCTTTCTCTTGTTCCTTAATGATCTAAAGAAGACATCTCTCATCAAAGAGGA
>CANXYC010236870.1:0-33868 GCA_948193065.1 Aleurites moluccanus | reverse complement strand
TAGCTCTGTTAAACCACATTAGGATCAATATAAGGAAACAACATATCAATGGATACCATTATGCAACAATGGCATCCTCCATATCAATAAGTTCAATATCAGTCAATCAATTATCAATAAGATCAATGGCAATGCTATAGGAAATATATAATCAATGATAAATGGTTTGGTAATTAAGAAAGTCATGGAACAAAATTTGGCTCGGCGAAGAAAAACAGTAGGCCAATTGGCATGCCAATGTCGCTGGCGACAATGGCATTCAAATGGTAGGCCTATGGAATGCAAACAATAGTAAGCTAGGTATTTCATCAAACACATGGTAGGCATACAATGGCAAGCCAATAGGTTAAGTTAGGGTGCAAAATTGACTTGCCCAATACAACCAACAACAAACTACATTGGCAATAATAACATAGGCATCAAAGAAACAATATTAAATAACATCAAATGGGGGTCAAATTGGCTATGGAAAACAAGGCAAAAATCAAGCAAAATATAGGGCAATGAATAGTAAATATGGTTCGGCCAAGGGAGCACTTTCACACAAGGTTTCCAATTTCAATTTCAACACAAATGGCATGTCAAAGGATGCATATAAGACTCACCTAAGCTTCCAAATGGCTTTGAAAAATTCAATTTCACCCAAAATCACCAATGCAGCCAAATAGCACACCTTTGTCAAAACTTCAATTCTACACCAAACCAGTCATCAATTAGTTACCTATTCACATCCAATTAACATATTCTAACATCAATTAACATAATCTAACACTAAATCAAATAGCTAAGTTATACAACTTCCATTAGGTTTAGGAATTTTGGGATTTCTAACAATTTGCATCAATTGATGCAATTAACCTTAAAACCCATCTAATTTAACCTTAGAATCATCCAAATAAACCATTAAAACAAACAAAACAACTTCTTACCTCAATATGGTGATGAACCCGAAATGAAGAAGCCACCAAATCCTTGATTTCCTTTGCTTTATCCTACAAATTGATGATGGAGATGGCAAGAACTAAGTGAATACTCAACTTTTCCATCAATTTACTTAAAGAAATTTGTAAGAAATGAAGAAGAAAATGGAGGAAGAATGGAGGGAGGGAGGTTCAACTATGAAGAAGAAGAAGAAGTTGATGGCTTTGTTCTAAGTGTCAAATAAATTGAAAAAATCAAATTGGCAAATTACAACTAACTCCTCCAACTTTCATATATCATACTTTGGTCCAAAATCTTCTGTAATTTATTCTGTCAATTCTATCAGGATTTGGATTCCAAAGTGGGGAGTCAATAAGCTTATTTTAATTTATACTTATTTATAAAAATGGTTCCAGAGTCATTATGTAACTCCGACGGACCTATTTTTACTATTCACCTTAAACTTCCTTATATTTACGATTTTGCCATTGGTTACTTTTTCAGTGTTCCTAAATGATTTTCACTTCTTTCTTTTTACCAAAATTACACATATTTTATGGTGATCTTTTACTCCCAAGTCAACTTCAGAAATTCTTCTGTTGACCGGACTGTTAATTTCTCGGCAGTGTTCCTGACACCACCGCTTTCTAGAAAAGTAACTAGTTCGCTTTCTAACTGTGTCTCTAAAATTATTTCCCATCACTTCAAGACTTATAAACCACATACTGAGAACTAAATCATGCATGTGAGTTAGGAATTTATAGGGTATTACAAACTGATACTGAACAAAATAGGGTTTTAGTGCCTAGTTTGGAGCTAGCGATAGCACCATGCCTAGCTGGCAGCGCCGCCAGCTACACAAACTACCCTTAGCGGTAGCAGCTCTCCATATTGGCGGAAGTAGCCCTTCAACCTCTCTTCTTCTTGTTGGCAGCTTTATTTTCTTGGGTTTTAAGCCACAGGACTCCCGAATAGAATTTTCGGGGAATGTTAGGACATGCATTACGTAAAAGTTAAGCACGACCTTACATTTAAAGTTGCATAAATTTTGCATAAGCACATAAAAATATGTGTTGCATAAAAATCCATTCAAAATAGAGGGTGCATAGCCCTCATAACATGCATAAATCAATCATCCACAAAATACAAGCATCAGGTACATCTCAAAAGTTTAGAAAAGTTCAAAAAGCAAAAAATAGAAAGCAGAATTATAATCTTAGCCTCTCCTCCTCCGGCGGCAAGGATCTTCTTGCTGACGGGCCTGTCTGTCAACCTCCATTTGAGTCAGTAAGGAAGTGATAGCCATCTTCATCCGGTGTCCCATCTGATAAGTTCACCGAATATAACCAACTGGGACCTATTTTGATATAGTGAACAAAATAAGCAACAAAATTTAACAAAGGATCATTTCCAGAGGTAAGAAGAAGGCACATACCACAATGTTCTCAAGTAAGTCCGAGGCAAGAGGATGAATTGTATATGGAACATGGTAAGTCCTCATCCGATCGTCACCTCCTATATAAGTAATCTCCCCAGTAATCTCTAAAAATGGGTTAAAGGCAACCTCCTTTTTGTTTCCTGCACTAGAACTCGAATCTCCGGCAATTGGAGGAGCCATAGTAGATGCTCTTATACTAGGAATGTCAGGCTGAGTAGTAGGACCGATAAAATGTGCAAAAAGTCGACATAGATCCCCAGCATGATCCATCAGACGAGTCTGATAAAGCTTAAGAAATAGAAGCATAGGTGAACCAGCATAGGACTCCTCTGAAGCATGGATGTTAGAATCCCATCTCATATCAACTAGAAGATGTTTAAGGGTAGCCCACTCCTTCAATGTCTGAACTCTGACTCTCTCCTTGAGATAGTATAGTCTGTAAAATGGAGAGCAAAGCAGCACCCGAGAAAATGACATAAGATAGCAGCTATATAACATAACTGGCATCAGCTCTATCCTAGTCGCAAAAGGGGTCATCTACCTCTGCATAAGCAAATCATAGTCAGAATATCAAGTCATGATTGAAAAAAAGAAGAAGGAAAAAGTAGAAAATACCTGGGAAGGAGCCAGACTACCAAAAAATGCCCTGATAGTGTGAAAGTCATGCCTAGGCAATCTTGTCCTATGTTCCATATTCCATCTGATACCAACAGGGAATACATCAAGCCTCAGAGCATCCAACATAGGAGCAAGTATGGGAAAATACTCATAAACCCAGAACCGAAAAATGACAAGCAGACATTTAGACAGTCATACAAGCAGACAATTAGACAGTCATACAAGCAAATAGTTTGGCAGTCGTACAAGCAGATAGTTAGACAGTCGTATAAACAGACAGTTAGACAATCATACAAGCAGGCAATTAGACAGTTATACGAGTAGACAGTTAGACAAGTAGACAGTCAAACAAAGCATATAATTAGACAAATAAACAACCATAACAAGAAATAGGCACAAAACAGAAATGTACCTCCCAAATAAGGAATGTCCCTCCAAAGGAAGTGAGTGCTCCATGGGACAAATCAGTCATCTTCCTACACATGATGCTCAGAACAGCTCCATCCCAATCATATGACCCAAATTGTGACAAATCTAGTAAGTTAGGAAGGATATTCAAATCAACAGTATCTCGATGGGGATGAGAAAAGATGCAACCCACTAATGTCATCATCATGAGGCGATCAACAGGCTTAGCTACTGGAAACTCTCCACTAAAAGGCTTCATATCTCTCAAACGTGTTTGCAGCTAGGTGCGCATGACAATACTCAGAGTACGGGGAGGATCCTGCCCTACCAATCTCACTATATCCTCAGGAGAAAGGAAAGTCACCAATCGGGGCAGGTCTCGAGTGGGCAGAATTAAAATCTCAGCCTAGTCAGTTAGTGTTAGTGCTCTAAAGATAATCATTTTACTGATGTTTTTAGATATTATTTATTTAATAAAAAGGCATTTCTTTGTTAACCAGTGATTTATTAATATTTATAATATAATCGTATGACTACTTAATAAAGTCCATGGTATAAATATAACATGAGAGCATTCATGTTTGGATCATAATGGTGAGATGTTTGACATGTGTAATTATGTTATTAGCTAAACTATCCCTAATCATAGAATCAACAAGACATGACATAGTTGATTTCGCAAAGACTTGCAAATATGTACACTATTTTATTGGATCAAATCATCTGATCTCAAATAGAGATGTGGACATAAGTGATGTCTAAGTATAACATGTGAATGTTTACTAAAGGTAGTAAGTACGTTGGAGTAATCGTCTGATATTACCATATGGAATTCTAAACAATGTTAATGATACATCTCATTATAGCAATGTGCAAATGTCCTTTGATTTGAGATACTTAAGAGTGATTTAGCGTGTAGAGGCTATACTTATATTTTGTACCTTGTTCTCCCAGTTAGGGTTTACTCATAGAGTGGACATTGGGTATAGTTCGAGGTACTCTTAAATATTTAAGTAGTCAATAAAGGAATTCATAACTCTTATTAAAATAGGGGTTTACCTAAGGCATTTTGAATGAGATCATTACTGGAAATCTTTGGTCAAAGTGGACTGTACTTAGAAATGGTCTCTAAGGGAGTCAGTTTTAGTAATGAGGCTCGGAGATAAAGAACTAACATTCGGGCTAAGTGTGGCGTAGCCAATTAAGTGGGAGTTAACATAAAGTCCATACGTTGAACTGAATAAGGTAAATATGATTGAAGAGACTAGTAATACAATATTGTCTATGTAAGGTTCTTTATTTAACCACAAGTACTTTTTGATTATTTGGGGGTCATGATGTGTGGCTAGATACCGCTCATGATCTACTCAAGTTATAAAGGATTAATTGGAGAATTAATTATGAATTAAAAGAGTTTAATTCATATAATCCTTGTTGGACAAGGATTACCTTTTATGGAACTTTCCTATTTTGGAAGTAGGATTTTCACTTAAGACTTTCCTAATTTATTTAAGAAAATTATTAAGCACTTGAATTTCCATTTAATTAGAAAACTTACAAGGTCATACGCATTGAAATAATTAAAGAATAATTAAAAGAGATATTTAAGTAATGAATTTAATTAGATTAAATTTATGGATGTAAATAAGGTATTTTAATTAAGACCCAATTAGCCTTATTTAATTAAGTACATAAGATGGTTTAATTGATGGACTAGTGGATTAATTTAATTATGGGATTAATGAGAATTAAAGTTCCAACAAATCTTCTAATTTCATTAATAACATAATTGTAATTAGGTAATTAAGAAAGGCCAATTGTATTAGGCCCATTCTAAATTGTATTAGGCCCATTCTAAGTCCTAATTTAATTTGAAAAAAAAACTACCTATAAAAGGAGACTTAACCAAAAATTAATCTAATTTATCCCTATTATATTATTGACCGAAAACCCTAGAATTGCTCCAAGGAGAATTCGATCAAGCTTGGAACAAAAATTCCTTGGCCGAAATTGCCTAGCTTAGCACAAAATGATTTCGTTCATCTCTTTCCTTGATTGGTTTTATTTTTTAATCTTTGCGTGGATACTTTAGAACTTTCCATATTCTTTGAATTGATTGTAGTTTATAACAACCCATCAACAAGATCAAGAATCTCAAGAACTCAAAGGAGACTTAACCAAGAATTAATCTAATTTATCCCTATTATATTGTTGACCGAAAACCCCATAATTGCTCTAATGAGAATTCGGTCAAGCTTAGAGCAAAAACTCCTTGGCTGAAATTGCCTAGCCTAGCACAAAGATGATTTCGTTTATCTCTTTCCTTGATTGGTTTTATTTTTTGATCTTCGCGTGGATACTTTAGAGCTTTCCATATTCTTTGAATTGATTGTGGTTTACAACAACCCATCAAGAAGATCAAGAATTTCAAGAACTCAAAGAAAGGTTTCAAGAAAGGTAAAGACTTCTAATCTTTTCTTTCAAGAATTTGATTTTAATCAACATAGGTTCATGTTTTAGGAATTTTAAAATTATTTATGCTGCCTTTAATGGCCTAAAATTCCTTCATAATCAACATACATAGATCTATAGGAGTCACAATCAACTCACCACATGGAAAATGGAAGGTATTGGTGATATTCCACAACTGCTCAGCCAATGCCTTTTTCAAGGCAATGTTACTCTTAGAAGGGGTATAAGTCCTAGAAATGACACAAACTGGTTCGATGCAATCAAATCTCTCAATATTTTGATACCCATACTCTCTGTTATATAGGCGAGGTTCAACCTACCCCTTTTATTCCTAATGGTCATGTGCTAGAAGAAGAAAATGATAAAAAGAAATGAATGAATAAAAGAAACACAGTGCAGAAAAGAAAAAGAGCAAAAGAAAGAAAAATATCTCAATCCTGCCATCCCAAGAGATGTGCTCCTCAGGCTCTTGCAGCAAATCCATGGAGCCTTGTAGCTTCGGTGTCCCCTAGTTAAAGTAGACTCAATTTCAAAATCTATAAAGGAAATTTGAGAGAAAATATAAAGAGAGAAGCAAAATGAAGAAAATGAGAGAAGATGAAGAGAATGAGAAACTGAATCTCTATTTATAGCTTTTTTTTTTTTAAGAATCTCCATAATTACTATCATGTCCTTTCACAGGTCGAAAAAGCCAGAAATTGTGATATCAGATCCATTTCAACTCATAATGCAGCGCCGTCAGTGCTATCATAATCGTATGAGTTTTCTCCATTTTAAGAGCTCTCATTTGCCTAAATCAAACAAGGGATGCTCTTATAATTTAGAAAGTACCAAAAATAAAAAATACTGAAAAAATTAGAAAAAGCTCAAAATTGTTAGAATAGATTGACACATCAACAAACACTTTATAATGGAAGCAAAACGCACATATCTCCTTTCAAACAAACATAAACTCACCCGTCACTACCATCATCTTTACCCTTCAAACTTTGGTAAAAGCAATTAGGGGTAGCTGTGAACACATGATTTTGCACCCAAGCATACTCAGGTCATGCCAGACTGATTAATAATCAACCAAAGATCAAAATTGATTTCGAATATAGAAAAATCGGACCATGTCAGGCTGATCGGCATCAACCGAAGGTTAAACCACTGTGAATTAGGCGAATCAAATCGGATAAGCGTCAAAGCAAACCTTGTGGTAGCCAGCCTAGGATTTGGTGATAGTGCCAAGCCTAGTTGGCGGCACTACCAGTAGCACAAGCCGCTCTTGGTGGCAACGCCATCCAAGACAGCTCCTGCCACCAGTGAAGCCTCCAGTTGCCGCCAGCCAGCCTTTCATCTGCTGCCAAGCTTCAACACGTGTCCCACCAAACCCAAAACGTGAATCCCACATCTGTTTTCAGTTTGATTTTCCTTCAGACGTTTTCCTATAAATACAAGCCTCATTTCACTTCTCAAAAAACACCAACTCTTATTGAGTTACATAACAGCTAAGTCGAGTTTTCCTTAGTTGGCTCTCATTTCTCCCCTAATACTCAGCTTTCTTTATAACAAGCGGTTTATTTCTCTTTGATTTCTAACCGATTTCTTTAACTTTATTTGAGTGGGAGGAATAGAAGACCTAAAGTGATCTCTCTTTAAGTCAATCTAGAAGCATCACCATCATGCTAATTGAACTCCGATCAGGGAGAACTCTAATAAGGCATCCCCCACAATCAAAATTGAAACTCCGATCTTAGCGAACTTTAAGAAGTTATCCCCTGCATTCTTTATCAAATTCAAAGTGGAACTCCGATCTAGTTGAACTCTAAAAAGTCATCCCCTTCAAAGTAAAATCCATACAATAAAGTGTCCCTCTTAAACCAAGGTATCATATTCGTACCTCAAAATTAATTGATATGAATTAATTAAAAGAGCCATGATCAATCTTTTCTTAAAATCAAATCAAACCTCATTCGTAAGAACGAAGAACTGCATGGATTTGGATTCTCATTCAACGGGATACACAAGCAAGCTATTTCATACTTTTAAATCTAAAAACACTCATTTTTCTTAATCTAATATGTTTTAATATTGTTTCGGGGAATGTGTAGTTAACTTAGAATTTCTATTGAGAACTAGAGTTAACATCCCTTATTATTGGCTTTTTTTATGTATTAAACCTCTTTTATTTTATGTTCTTTACTTTAAATGTTATATTATACGTTTTATCATGCTTCATTCATTCATTATAATTTCCATCTTATAAATTTTTTATGAAATCTAATTTTTATAAATCAATTGTTAAATGATAAGCCAAAATGAGAGTTATTATAAACCGAAAACCTAGCCCTTGAGATCAATCCTAGTTTGAAGGTCTAAGGTTTCTTTCTTTTTCAAAATAAAGATTAAAGATCAATTTGTAAATGCAAGGCAAAAGTTACCTTTAGTTCATGGGAAACCACCCCTTTATTCAACATCTCAGTGCTCGAGCGAGGCCTCACAATCCTTTCCCTCACTCCCCTCTTCTATTTGGTAATCCATAAGTGCGAAGGTACTTCTTTTTGGATGAGATATATTGGGGTTGGGGATGGTCTGATCCACTTGACAAATTAACGATGCTCTAAGAGCTACTTGAGCCTTTTATTTCCATTTCTTGATCTTCTTCTTCAAGGAAGTCTGCAACATGAAATATTTAAATCTTATTATTCATGCATGACATGCATTCATATGTTTATTAGAATAAGAATTTATAATTGTCTTTCTTAATAAATTAGAAATATAAGTTTTAGTGGTATTAAAAGCTTTTTGTAACTTTCAATCGTACTCCTTGAAACTAGGAGATTGTATTAGTTGTATTAATTTGCATTTTTAGGAAAATAAATGAAAAAGCAAAAAAAGAGGAAGGATCACTTGCATGAGTAATGTTGAGTAAAGAGAAAGACATATGTGGCATAGTCTCAATGGGAAGTTGCTCTTAAATGAAATTTCCACTATCATCCATAGTCATAACTCCTAAGTCTGTTAGGTCTTGAACATCACTTAGGATAACTTTCGAATTGGAAATGGCCATGTTCTCATGGAATGAAGGGAGAAAAGAACTAGCTAAATCCTCTAGAACCCATTTTCTACTACAAGTTTAGGAGCTTGAAGGAGTAAGAAATAGTGGAAGAGATCATAGGAGATGGAAAGAAATGAAGTCATAGTATCTCCTACCTTCGTTAGGAGATGAGAAGTTGGGTCTACAATCTATTCCTCTTAAGGCTTCTTCAAGTTCCACTCCCTCCAAAGTGATAGTTCAATACATAAAAAAAGGAGGTGAAATGAGAACTTTCCTATCTTCAGACCCTAGAAACCAAACATAGATTATTTTACCAAGGAACCATTCAAGAGTTAAGGGACCTTTAAGAAGAATCCTTAAGTGGATTAGGTACACCGGATATTTAAGGAAAGAAGGAAATTGTTCGACTTCATCCCATTGATAATACACTATCTACAAAAGAAAGAAAGAAAAGAAGTTCATCGACAAAGGACTTAGAAAAATGGAGAATTATGAGTGTGATATCTTACATCATCCCACGAGAGGGAGTTAAGTCTTCATCTATATGATATGAAAGGGATCCTTGGAATAGTCTTACTCCCAATCCAAGCTTTACCCCTATGAAAGCAATCACTTAAAGCAAACTCCTCCATTTCCTTCTCATCATCATAAGATTGAGGAACCTTTAAATGTAATATCCTAGAAGGAGCCAATTAGATGACAGTGAATCAAAGTATTGAAAAGTAATGAATATGTTATGATAGGAATTGGAAAACCTAAGAGCAGTTCCGTAAAACAATTACATGAGCTATAATAAATCATATGCAGATTTGAGGAATCTAATAAATGAGATAGAATAAATAGTATGATAAATTTTAGATAGACTCAAGTGAATTAAGTTAATGAGAATTAATCGAATTAGTTAGATAAAATGATTATTCAGGTAAATGAAGTTAAGGAAAAATTCGGCATGGTAGCTAACAACTTAAAGGTTAGAAATTGTAGAGATAGTGATAGACTGTTAAATGGATAAATAAAATTCCTTTAAGTCAATATTGTGGGTTGGCCATGTATGGCTATTTTGGCAAGAATTCTATTTGTTTTATTTATTTTAAAGAATAAAGTAAAAAACCTTTACGCTTGTCAAGTTTACAAGAACTAAAGTTTTCATATTTATCTTCATCTATTTACTTAGTTAAATATACTACTAAATTGGAAAAAAATTTAGCCCCATAAAATTCAAGTTGGGCCGGCCATGAGTTAGTCATGATAGCCATAAAATTTATTGGTTATTTGTAGAAATAGTTTTAAAAGAAGTAATTAAGCACATGTTATTTATAAAGAAAAATATATCAAGTTTTTTATATTCTTCTCAATTTTTCTAATAAATATTAATCTATTTGCATTTGGATTTTTACAATATATATATATATGTGTGTGTGTGTGTGAAAAAGATTTAGAAGTTTTGGAAAAGTGAAAATTCAGCTACTTTATTTCTTTTTGGCCAAACCTACACATCAACCAATTCTATTATCATCTTTTTCATTTTTCTTCACAAAACTCTTCCTCCAATCATGATATTAGTGGGATTCCCTTATAGAATTTTATAATCAAGCTATTATATAAGTGAGAAAGGAATTTTGAAGTAAATATTTTGAATGAAAGGGAAGATTATAGATAGAAAAGAAGGAGAGTTCCAAGATGGCAAAGGAAGAAGGAGAAGAAATATTGATTAAGGTAAAATTTTACTTTCTTGATATTTTACTAGTTTAATGTTATTTATAGATTGGATATTATTGATTTTATTGATTTAAGAAAGACATGAGATTAAATGTAACTATGATTAAGAAATTAAGATTTAGTTTTGAAGTTATATTCAAAGAACTAAGTAGGTAAAATAAGGAATGTTATGTGTGAATTAAGAAATTCGGACACTATATGGAATTAGTAAATTAGACCTGTGATTTTGTGACCTTAATGACTGAATTTGTTTAAGTGTAAAAAATAAAAGTTGTAGATATATGTGTTATTTATATTCCTATAAAAGAAATTTGGAAAATTCGAAGTAAGGAAAGAGATATTAAGTAAAAACTTTGACTTGCTCGGATATAATATTTCACAAAAAAGCTACAGTTTGTTAATTTTATAGAACATTAGAGATTGAATTAGACAAAGTGTTAAATATAAAAAGTGTGTATTTATATCTTATATAGAGATTTATAAAATTTATTTATCATTAGATTAGTATTTTATGAGATAAAATAAAATTAGTAAAGAGTGCCCAGCTTGGAGTGCTGGGCTGACACTGAGGTTGAATTCAAACTGTCACCATATGCTGTGTATTACTTGAACACATCTAAAATTTGGATTTGTTAGAACCTGAAATGTTAATTTTAATTATGCAAAAAAATCAAAGAAATTAGGTATGTATAGCATGAGTTATAGGCAGAAGAACACAAACTGTCAGAATGAAGAAAACAAGTAAAAGTTTAAAAACCATAACCCTAGGTTAAGGAATATATGAGTATTAAGTAAACTAAAATTAAGAATAGTATGTGACATATAAATAAATACTAATTTTAATGCTCAATTAATATGTAGCATCAAAGGATGAGGATATTGTAAGTGGAAGATCTAAGTGAGGAAGTGAAGAGAATTCGTAAAGTTATTTAACAAGGCGAGTTATGTATACATCAATTTGCCTATCCATAAATTGAATTACTAAATTTTTTTTGAGCCTTATACCTTCACGATTGAATGCCCCATTGTTATTGCTATTGATCATATTTGAATTACTAAGCCTAATATAATCTATTGCTATTAAATTGTTATTGAAATTGAATTGCTTATTGTAATACTTGACCTTGATAACTTTATTTGTGACATTGAGTTTGATTGGGTTGCACCATGATACCTTAACTGTTGTGCACACTAAATATTCAATCATGTACCTTAATGTATATTGTTGGATAACCACCCTAATACCAAGAACGGAATCGATATATGTTTATCGAACTGCATGGACATCGATTGATAAACAAACCCTGTTTACCTATTGATTGTTTACTGCATTTAAATGATTCCAATGAATACTTAAATTGTTATCAAAGTTTATTGCTTATGTGAACCTAATAAAGCTACCGCACTGACATGGTAGTAGGTAAATATTGTCGGCATTGTGCACAATGGACTCTTTATATTGTTTAACCTGGCTAGGAATGGATTTGTCCTAACCATAAGACCTGACACGCCTTTTGTAATTCACTGATACTGACAGATTGTTATTGTTACTAACCTTTCATCTGTCACTTCCACATACTGATGGAATACTTACGAATTATTGTTGGCACTGTCTATCATTGTTACATGTTTATTTTCTTTATTTCTATATTACTTACCATTGAAACTCTTTTCCTACTTTATTATTATTTGTCACTACTATCATTGTTAACCATTCTCTTTATTTTTGGTATTTCGTGTGCAAATTATTAATTTTTTATTATACTAATTATTATGAAAATTTAGAAAAAAATAATAATAAAGTAGATAAGATTAAATTGAAAATAAAGACAAAGAATATAAATAAATTCTTAAATATTTTAATTCGGTTTATATATGTATAATTTAAATGAAAATTTAATTTATCCATTCAAATTAATTTCTTTAAATCAAATTAAAAAGTTTTAGAGTTTATTTGGATCAAATTAAAAAATTTATTTGAACCTATAAAAAGAAAAATAATCTAAGTAAGCAAGATGATATATTTTAGGAGCTTATTTGTTCATTTGCCCTGTATAATACTATATAAAATAATTGAACTAAATGAATGGAACATATGTCTTTTAGTATATTATATAATTATCACTATTAATATCTTTCTATTTTAAGAATTACTAATTGGCTTCATACATATATATTGTTTTTTTTTTTTTTTTTTTTTTTTTGTTTACTTCATTTATATATTTTATTACTCTAACAATGACTTACTTTAAATTCTTGAAATAGAAATTGATAGAGCAAAATTAGAACTCTGAATTTGAAGGGATCAAATTAAAAAATATTAAATATAAAATTATAATTTCACATATATAAATATATTTTATGTAAGTATAATATTATATCAATTATCTTTAAGAAAAAATATAACTTCATTACTTTGATGACAATAATTTATTTAATAGATTCTTAGAAGCACACTATAGTCAGACAAAAAAAAAAAAAAGAAATCTAGAAAAAGTGAAAAAAAAATAGCAGCATGCCGTGGTAATTTGCACCTGCAATGCTGTTTATTTTAGCTAAAACAACTTAATGCAAGGGCTTTTGGCAAAATAAGGAATGAAAATAAAAGAAAAATAATAAAGGGTCCATATAAAAATTAAGTAGGGTTCATGTGAAAATTAAATACACGTATATAAGAATTTTTTCAGCCTTGAGAGACTGAGACTCCAATGGAACAGCATATAGTTCCGCACCTGGGAATTGATATTCACATGAACATTGAGGAGTGATAATTTTTGTATACGTTGAAAATTGAATTCTGAATATATAGAATCAATTTTTATGGGAACGTCAATACCCCATTATGAAAATAAGGAATTATTGTTTTAAGTTTAGAGTTAACAAATTTCTATCCCCATTGAGACATTGAAATGCTTTCTATGTTTTATGATTCGATGTGAAATTGTTTGAATGAATATATAAACCTGACTTGTTACTTATTTTAACATATATAAAAACAATTTTTAAGTAAAATAATTTATTATTAAAATAATAATTAGTTGATTTTTATTATCATTATTAAGACAAATTATTAGTAATCTTTATTAACTTATTATTAATTTAAACATAAAAATGATTTTACAGCAAACTAAATCATTATTAAAGAAGGGAGACAATATTGGCACTCCCACTAATTATTTTATCATTAAATTTTTAATTAAATTTCATTTCATTTAATTTATTTTTATTTTTAATCACATATATAGTTTTTATAAGAAAAAGAAAACTAATGTACTAAAAAAAAACTCCCGTTTACTTCTTTTTTTTTTTTAACTTTATAAGAAATGATATTTATATATATATATATATATATATATATATATATATTTTAAAATATAACAAAAAATATGTTTAATAAATACATATTTTTATTTAAAAAATATAATAAAATTTTCTAGTACCTTTTATTATTTTTTTAAATGAATTTATATATGCTCGTATATAATTATTTTTATTTAGATAAAATTTAAAAAACTTCAATCCTATTGCTACCAATTCTCTGAACTCTTGTACTAAAAGTTTTTCTATGACTGTCACATGTGATAAACTACCCATAGATTTTCTGCTAAGTACATTTGCTACCACATTAGATTTCTCTGGGTGATATAAAATATGGCAATCATAATTTTTCTACTGTAGTAAATACTGAAAACTCTTATGATCTGTATAAATTTCACATTTAACCCCATAAAGATAATGTCTCCAGATTTTCAAAGTAAAAATCACCGCTGCCATTTCTAGATCATGGGTAAGTAGAAATTTTTCTATTATGAAAACATTTAAAAGATTAATTTAGAAAATGGAAAATTTTATTAGGACAGTAAATGAATTCTTTCAAAGTGATTTTCATTATGCTTGAGTTGAAAATTTTGAAATCTATAAAATTTATTAAAATTTATAGAATTAAAAATTTATATTTTTTATTTTATAAATTTATAAAATTTTATTTATTTAGAATAAAAATAAAATTTATGAATTTTAATAATATTTTTATAATAAAAAACAATTAATAAAATTTTTTATTTATTAAAATAAGAGATTTACCAAAATTTTATATCTTATATAGAATTTTTAAAATTTTTAAAATAAAAAATTATAATAAATAATAAATTATAATTATAATTTTAACAGAATTCATAAATTTTTTAAAATATATAATTTGAATTTTTCGATTCAAACATGACTTTTATTTATTTTTCTCAAAGGGGACGACTCACCTTTTTTAAGAAACGCTAAGATTTAAGCTCTTTCGCTCTGCAAGTTGGTTACTACACAGTATATACAAAAACTACTACACAGATTTATTAGGGATTAAGAGGAAAAAACAAATATTTCAGGTGAACCCTCTCCGTCTCTCTGTTTTGATATCCGTTTCTTTTTCATATTTTGATCAATCTTTAATTTCGTCCACCATTTAATTAATTACATCTTATTAAATTTCGGTTAAATAGATCTCATATTATTTTTTATAAGTTGTAGAAATTATTTTAGATCCATTTGATTTAATTATTCATTATAATTATTAATTATTATTAATAGCTGGTACTATTATTTAATAACTGATTATTATATGTGTTTAATAAAATAATTATTAATTATTATTATATTCAATAAATATTAATAATAAATATTAATATTTATTTTTTATTTAAATATTATTTTTAAAAAATAATTTATTTTTTTTTTTCAAAAAAAATTTAATTTAAAATTTTTATATATAACAACAGTTTAACTATTTAACTGTAATATAATAAATAATAATTGGTAGTAATAAAACTTATAGTAATGAAATTATTAAAAATTAAAAAATTAACAATTATATTAAAATTTTTTATCAATACATCCATTTAATATCGGAAGTGAAAATACAGGCTTATCCTGGCTGGAGCTGCAGTTATGGCTTCTTTCCAACAACTCCTTTGGACCAAAGGGTCGCCTCTCCCTTCAAATAGGTGGTCTTTCAATGCAGTTTAAATAAAAATAAATATTTATTAAATATTTTTTTGTTATCATATTTAAAAAAAAATAAAAAAATATAAAGTCAGAAAAATAAAAATAAACGGATGTTGTTTTAGTACATAAATTTTATTTTTCTTATAAAAACTTCAAAATAAAAATAAAAATTTTATATATGTTAATTAAAAATAATAATAAAAATAAAATAAAATGAAATGAAATTAAACATTCTTAAGAATTATTAGTTAAAGGGTAAATCCTCAATTTGATCTTTTAACTTTACACTCAAGGTTTAATCAGGTCTAAAATGACCTTTTAGTCTAATTTAATACAAATATTTTTTTTTCTCAAATAAATTTAATGTCAACTTAAAAGAGGAGTATGTATTACACAATATCCTTATCAGTTAATTTTAATAATAAAAAAACAAATAAAGAATAAAAAAATCCAAAGCCCTAATTTCTCTCTCCTTGGGCTTAAACCTTTTTCATGGCAGCCGTCAATCTATGTTTTCACTCCGTGGATTTTTCGATTCTCCAGCCAAGAGCTTCCACTGCCTACATCCCACCTCACCGTACTCAGTTGCATCCTCGTATGCACTTGCACTATTTCTCTTCTTCTTCTTTCCTAACTCCCTAAAACCTCAACCAGTCTCAAACCCACAGCTTTTCCATCTCTCTGCTCAACGTTCCATTTCTTTTCTACCTCTTTTCTACAGCTTAGAAGATCTACCATTCCTCCAAATAGCTAAACCCAAATCCTAATTTTTCGCTATACTTATTGATTCATATGCTTCCGGGTCTCGGGTTCGGTTCTACGAGCTCTTGGCGGACGGAATCATGCCTTTCACCGATGGTCAAATGCGGTTGATTGCTGGGTAAATGAAAGTTCGGCTTGGAGAAACATAAAGACACTTAAATCTGGATCAGCCGATGAAGAAATAAGCAGGAATTTTAATGTAACTCCTTAATTTTTTACTGTAAAATAAATAGTTGCATTTTTTTTATCTGTTAAATGGTTTCATTTCACGTTCGTTTGATTTGGTTTTATGTACATTTAATTGAATTTTTTGTCTTTGCTTTTTTTGATACATCTAATCTGACAACTAGTGAACTTTTGTGCTGTTCAAAGCTTTAATCTTTCTGTCACTTTCTCGGGAAAAATTATTTCATCTTTTCTTAATGACTTCTGTTTTTTGCTTTTGTTGTGTTAGTTTTCTGGATTTTGATCTTTTCTTAATTCATTTCCAAATCTGATCATGTCAAAAACGAGCATTGATTAGTATTAGAGTTTGTTAATTCTTGATGTTTAGCAATCTGGATATTTGGGCTTTTGTTGAACAGTAAAAAAATACCAGGTGCTTCAGAATTGTCTACTTTTTTGTCTTTCTTACTCAAATTTTCTTGATAAGATAAGCTTGTTGGAGTATTGTGCATGTGTGCTATTGTCAATGTATAAGGATGATAAAGATGCTAATGGGTTTACAAATTGTTAAACAAACTGTAATCTTTTTTTTTTTCTTTTGACCGCACGCGTTAAACTCTGATGA
This sequence comes from Aleurites moluccanus, assembly GCA_948193065.1. Classification (NCBI taxonomy): domain Eukaryota; kingdom Viridiplantae; phylum Streptophyta; class Magnoliopsida; order Malpighiales; family Euphorbiaceae; genus Aleurites; species Aleurites moluccanus. Next base: position 16,705 of record CANXYC010236870.1, on the reverse strand, counting down.
ATTTTGGGCTCAATTGATACTAAAATGAAATGTTTGGGCTTAATTGGTCTAAAAGGTGATTTCAGACCTAATTGAATGTGGATGTTAAATTTGGGGGCTAAATTGAGCTCTAATTGTTATCTAAACAATATATTAAGGATATTATAGTTAAGTTTAATAATAAAAGGGTTAGTGAAAGTGTCAAAAATCAAAAGAGGAGTGCCAATATTGCCTCTCTTAAGGAAATATTTATTTGATTATTATTATTCATATTAAGATGAATGATTAGTAATCTTTATTACTTACTTATTTAGGAAGAAGAAACACATATGTTATTATTTTCTAAAGAAAAAAAAAATGAAAATCACTTGAAGCAAAAATATAAATACCAAAAATAAGATTATGATTGTTCTTCTCAAAGTTTACAAAGCCTTTTACCATATGAAGATGCAATTATTTACAATATAAATAGTTATTTTTTATTGCAGCTACAAGTATTCGGGTTGCATGTATTGATAGCTAAACCCCTAAAACCTGGTACTGGTAGTCTTGTCCATGTCTGCCTCCTTCTACCAGCTCTCTGCTTTTGGTTTTTAGGCAAGTTCTCTCCTTTCTCTCTCTCAATATTTGTGTTTATATGTGGTTTTAATGTGAAATTGTTTGGTTTCTAGGAAAAAATGAATAGAAATTAAGGCTATTTCCTTTTTTCATAAACAACGTTTCTTATAATATCATTGGCATTTTTCATTCTCTAACATTATTAAAGTGTTTGAAAATTTGCCTTGATGCATTCCTGTTTTTTTTATATTTCTGTTTTCTGTCTTGTTTATTTTTCCTTTTCTTGAATATTGGGCATTCTAATTAGTTGCAGTACTTAAACTGTGGAATTGAAGAGCATAAACTCTGATTACCATTGTTAATATCATCCTTTACCCTTCCATTAATGATGTAGTGTTTGTTTATTAGGACAATAATTGATGCAGATGTATTCGATCTAATTAGGATTTATTGACAGGAGAACAGGTGCTTGTGCTGTGCTTTGGAAACTAAGAGAGAAATGCCTTCAAAGACCAAAAAGCTTTTAAAGACAGCCTCAAGGCTTTCAAATTCTGACCAGTCTCCTTCTCCTCAAACACCATCATTGTTATCTTCTGTTGATTTTGAAATTAGTTCGCAAGATCTCATCCTATCTTTAGAAGAAGCATCAAGCAGATTTCCTTCTGTGATAGGTAAAGCTGCTTTCATTGGTCGAGTCACTGATGCTGAGGCCCAGTCTAAAGGTTCTAAAATCTGGCTTTCAGAATCTTCCATGGTCATGTCTTCGCTTTCCCCTGGTTCCATTGTATCGGTAATTTGCCATCCTTTTATATTTATATGTAATGATTTAGAAATTTGATTCACATAATAGTTATTTGTGAATGAAGATTCAAGAGATTCCATGAGTTGCTGTTCAAAAAGAAAAGTTTGATCCGTTCTTTCTTATAGGAAAAATGAATAACAGTTGAAACCTGCATGATCTATGTGGAATGTAGTTCTTTGAAGATGGATGGGTCAATTTGGTCGTTTAGCTCTGAATATTAACTCAGCAATCCCTCAATGTTGCTGAGTTATCTTGGTCCTCTGTGCTTAATCCGTTTTTCCTTTTCTTTTTTGGTTAGATTTCTCGAAATACCCATTTTATACCAGTGTTGTTATTCACTTAACCGACTTCTAGTACAGCTATATAACTCCAACTGTCATTACTAACTACTTTTCCTATATTCTCGCATCCTATACAACTCCTACTAACAGATATTTATTCTTTATTTTATCCAAACAGCAACTAATTAAACTCCTCTTATTTCTTCCTCCACTTCTTCCTATAATATGTAACGCTGTGTTATCATCATAGCAGTTGATGGAGCTTCTTCACATAATACGTGGTCATGAGTTTGCATCAATTCCTTTTTAATTATTTTTGGTGCGGACTTATTGTTCTAATCTTGTTGCAGGTTTCTCTTGCTGCTTCAGAGAGAAGGTTTTCAGATAGCTTTCCTCTTAGCTCAATATCAAATGAATGTACTAGGTGGTTTGAGCTTGAGCCTGTGGATGAAAAAATTGATGAAGTTGGGAGCTACTTTGCTTTTGCTATGGTTTTTCCTTCTTGTAAGGTTTGACTCTCTCTCTTCCTTTTTTTTGTTTTTTATGTACCAATGAATGGGGACAAAGAAGTAATGCTCAAAATATTATTTTCTAGGATTAGTACAAAACCAATAATAAAAAAGAAGAAGAAACCTCACATGCCCACTAGTTCATTTACTACTACTAAACTTAGTGAGTCATCATTGGTGGTTGGTGCGTGCAACAATATGTGTTGTGTAACTACAAATAAAAAAAAATATAAAGTTTTTATTAGGTCAAACATTCTCATTATCTTTTTCATTGAAAGAAAAGTATTATTATTTTAGAATATACTCCAACTGCCAAAATAACAATCTCCACTTGATTTTCAGGGTTAAAATCAAATAATAAAATATAATTCATTTTCTTAGGAAAAAGTTCTCCCAAATTTTTTTTTTCACATACAAGTTTTTCTAAATGGCACAGGCGGAGCTAGTACAACCCATACATTCAGTAAATCTTTCCCACTAAATAAAAAATTCATACAATTAGGCCACCTATCTTTAAAGCAAAGGGACATTTCTTCCCCCTCAAAATCCTTTCTATTCTTTGTCCTCCACAAAATCCTGAATCCATTAGAGGTATTGCATCTAACACTCTTCTTTTTATATACAAGAATATGTAGCATGTACTCTTCAAAGTCAACAATTCATTTTCAATCCACTCAGAAATGCCCTTTATATGATAAGCTAGTTCCAAAGTTGTTTAGTCTGATTAGACTTCAATAAAAGATTATTCGCTAACTTAAGCAGCTCAGCTATCCTTGATTCTAATTCAGTTAACATCAGCTAAATCAATCATTTTCTTCCATTGCACTCTATAGAAAATTATAGAGATTCTAATTCCGTTTTCATTTTGAGATGATACATTGGCTTGCTTCATGTAAAGATGATATTTTCTCACCACAATCAATTGCAGTACAATGCTCCTTTATTAATGCATTTTTGTATCCCAATACCTCATCAGATTGTTTGTCATTCAGTGAATTTGGGCTCAAGTTGGTAAGACATAGTGAATGTGTGGTTTTGTGGATGTATGATCGTCAGTAACACTTAGAGAATGTATGATTTTCTGTAACACTTATTGAATGTATGATTGTCAGTACCGCCACAATCAATTACACTATAATACTTCTTAAAACCATTCAATAACACTTAGTGAATGTATGTTTGTGGATGTTTGATTGTTGGTAACACAGTGAATGTATGGTTGTCAGTAACACCACAATCAATTGCACTACAGTACTCCTTTAAGCCTTTCAGTAACACACTGCAATTGAAAATATGGTATTCGAAGGGTATTGCGGTGTAATTGCTTGTGGAGTATTGTCAGTGTTACGAACATACTACCAGCCTGCTCCAGTGTCACAAACATTCCGCTATGCATAAATTTTCTACAGGTTTTTGTGTAATTTTCACATTTCATGGCATCAATATCGAAACCTAGAAGTTTATTCTTTATTCCTTTTCTCTAGGCTTCGAAGGATGAAGTGCGGTTGTCTTCAGACCTTTCATACACGATGGGATGTCCTGCTTCAGGAAGGGTTGTATTTGTTTACCCTATACGAAGTCAATATCTAACTGGTCTTATAAATGGTGACAATAATCTATGTTATAGAAAAATGGATAGTCTCACAGTTCAAAACTGCTATGAATTGCATTTGGAGCTGGTTCCTTTCAAGAAGAGAGTAAAGCTGAGCAGTGATATGATTTCCACAATGAATTCTGCAGAAAAAACACATGGACAATCTGAAAATGGGAAGATTTCATCCCCTAGGACACCATTGAGTCAGCCAAAGCTAAGCTCTAATAGTCCTACTCAGTCAGCTTCATCAAGATGTGAAGACACAATACCTAATTTATTTAATCCAGTTAATAGTTGTGTTGATATCAGAGATGTCTTAAAGGATGAATGTGCCAAACAACTTCTGCAGTCTTGTGTATCTTCATTGTTGTATTCTCGTGTTCTAATACGTGGAAATCTTGTGGCTATCCCTATACTTTCTGAGCTTTTCCTTTTCCGTTTTACAAGTGCGAATGAGATACAGGAAGATAGGTCACATCAAGATTTGATGGAAGAACAAAGCCATAGTATGTATCGTCAATCTTTGGAATCAGCAAACAATGTGAATCACGCTTTTTGCATAAACCATGAGACAAAAGTACATTTACATCTGCCAATAAGTTCAGCAACTGAAACTCCCCAAAAGAGCAGCTTTCCACTTATGCAAATTGAGCATGAGCATTCTAAAAACATTATGGGACATGATATATCAAAATTAGGTGGTCTGCATAAAGAATATGCAGTTTTGAAAGAAATAATTACATCATCCATGAAGAACTCTTTGTCGAGGTATGCTCTTTTAAGGTTTCTTTTTTCCATTTTATTCTTGATGATTTATTTGAATTTTCTGTATTAACTATTTCATTTGATGATAGGCAATTAGCAATGTTATGCTTAAAGGAACTTTCCTTGCTATAAATTTTTGTAATTGAATTTATAAGAACCTTGACGTCAAATTGTCAGGACTATTAATTTTGTAGCCACCTTACAAATTACTAATGGATTATAAATATCTGTCAAGCATAATACTCAAATACTACTTTACATGTCTACTTTACTTTGTTGCCAAGAGATGTGCTTCAAACTGAATCCCATCAACCCCTTGGGAATCTGAACTAAGAGAAAATATCTAGAACTTCCCCATCTGTTAAGCAGTGTATTAAACAGCTATGGTACTGTTAAGCGTCTTATTCAAGTTTCTTATATTTGAACTTTGAATTTCATGATTGTTCTCTCACTTGTGCCAGTATTTAGACCATTATTGCAGTGACTCTTTTCTTAAAGGGTGCTTTTCATGTGTTTTTCTGTTATTATTTTTTATTTAGCTCTATGGCATGGACAAAATCCCATGGTTGCTTTTCATAACGATTTTTTCCCATGCATTTTTGTCTTTTCTGGAGAAATTGAGCAATATATCTTATAACATAAGTTATGCTAATTAGTTTAATTTTACATAACTTATTAATTTTTCTACCAGTATAGATTCTAGTTGAATCTCATGGCATTCAGTTCAAGTGCTAAACTTTGGGCAATGTTGGTAAGAGTCCCAAGGAGAATCACTATCTTATGTAGTTATGGTAACTTAAGGCCTTGCATGAGATGGGCTTATACACGTTATATGTCTTTATATCTGCTTTTGTAACTGTGACTATAAACAATCATTAGGCCCTGTTCAATTTTATATTTTCCTGCATGTTGAGCTTTTAGTTTGATTATTGACACAACTATTTAGTCTTGGTTTACGGCCAACAAAGGGAGTGCTTCTTCATGGACCACCTGGCACAGGAAAGACCTCTTTGGCTCGATTATGTGCAATTGATGCTGGTCTCAACCTTTTCTCTGTGAATGGACCTGAGATAATCAGTCAGTATCATGGAGAAAGTGAGAAAGCAATTCATGAAGTTTTTGATTTAGCCAGTCGAGATGCACCTGCTGTGGTTAGATATCTCTCTCTCTTTTTTTTTTTTCCTCTGTCTCTCGGCTCTTAAATTTTCATAGTTTTTCTAATTTATCAGAACCCTTTCCTCCTTCAATCAGATTGAACAGTAGGATGTAATTGTCTTAAAATCAACTATGGAGTTGGTTAATGATTTTGGCTTTAAAGTATAAACTGCAAAACGTAGCATTTTCTTGCCAATTGTACTTTAAAGCTATATGATGCATATTAACGTTCTGGAACTGAATGCATGATGTTAACATGTAGCATTGACTAGTACCTCTGGACATGCTTTTATTGATTGACCTTTCTCACGTCGTGTGTATCATAACTTCTGTAGATGTTTAATACTCTGTTTTTTGTGCTAGGATGTTTCATACTGAGTATTTTGTAAGTGGTTGGTTTTCTCCACTTCATTGGTAACAAATCTGTTACAGGTTTTGTGCTAACTTAGTGCTAATTTGATCGAATTTTTTTTTTCACTTGAATCCAATTTGTTGAGCATTTCTTCAATACAGTTTTCAGTTTACTTGAAAATTGAAAATCTAAAAGAAATGCTCAACAGTTAGAAAGAAGAGAGATTGGGATTGTTTGGGCATGTGAGGCAGAAACCTAGGGAGACCATGGCTAGAAAGATCGAGCACATCTTGATAGAGGGAAGGAAGGAATGGGAAGGCCTAAACTAACCGGGAGTTGAGGGGTACAATATGATCTAGAGGCACTACACCTATTGAAAGATGTAACCTAAAATCATTTAAAGTGGAAACAAAGAGCCTTTATAGCTGAGCCCAATTAATTTTGGGATTAAGGTAGAGTTGTATAGTTTTCAAGTTACTTATGTATGTACATATTTTTACAAAGAATTGAAACAATTTAGTTGAGCTGAGCTGCATTAATTTTTTCCTCACCTTTTACGAAAAGAGAATGTGTTAATTAGAAAAGGGTAGGATAAATTGAGTTGTCCTCTAAAAGAAACAAGAACTAAAAGAAAGTTAACAGAAGTAGCTCTTCAATCAGATTCAATGTTTGCAAGAGTGTTTCTTGAAAGCCTCCAAGCCAAAGTCCATAACGAATTTGAATATACCACTTCATCTCATAGTTTCTGATCCAAAACTCACCTTCAAATAACCCAGGGTCTCTCCACCTAAATATACTACTTCATTGTGAGTATAGCATTATAGATCTTGTGCGTCCCTTGTCCAAATTAATTCTGTCAAAACAAACTTTCAAACTAGTTTCCTAACCAATGCTCCTCTGAACCCCCTGTTTGATATAAATGAATTTGAAGTGTAAGATTCGTTTGCAAATTGTAGAATTTGATTTAATTATGTTGAATTCCATAAAATGGAAACATAGAATTTCAAATGAGTTCCACAAAATTTTGTGGAATTCATTCACATGCCAAACAAGGCCTAAGATTTCTAAAAACTGGTTTCAAATAGACCAGGAATCAGAACAAAAGGATGAGTACTTGACTGATGTGTTTATCCTATTGAAGGTCACTATATCAAACAAATGGTCTTGACTTTCTGGGGTCCTTAATTAATAGTATTGATTATCCAAAAAGAAACAATGGGTTTGATTATGAGACAATTAACATGATTTTAGGACGTTTTTGCAAGTTTACCTTAAAGTTTTTATTGTCTCAACTCTCATCTGTTCTGGGAGAATAGAAAGGAAGCAAGGGACTGAAGTAATAAACAAAGAACTGTTTTTGCTTATTATTAGGATTTTATTTATTTGGCATGATTGAGTCTGCTGGCCTTATGGTTTCAGAGATTCATTGCTGCAGTTACTACTATGGTTTACTTTTATAAAGTGGATTTGTAAATAGCACTTGCTGGTTTCAGTTATCATTTTCCAGCAGATTTCTAGCTAATAATCACCATTGTATCCTTTTCTTCCCCCCATCCACATCTCTCCCTGGTGCCCACAGCCTACTAGAGATATTTTGTTTTGCATGATAATACTACACTAGTACATATCATATTAGTTAAATTTGGGTTCGTGTCCCTTTTTATACTCTTAAGTGAAAGTGGCATATTGGTCCAATTAATGGCAACGGGTTCAGGTTTAAATCTCTACTCAAGGATGTAATGTACCAGTAGCTTAACTGTAAATATTCAAATATTATTTTTAGAACTTCAAAGAATTTTCTAAAAAAGATATTTCATTGTCAATACTTCAGTTTGGTAGTTCATATGCTTAGATATGTAAACAGGAAACCTAGTTTAATCAAGTGGTTTGACAAGAATGAATTCTGAGATAATATTGTCTTCGTTTTAGATATTTTTTCCTTCTATTGATTTAAATTGTTAAAATTGTACCTAAAGACTATTTTGTAATGTTTTTAATTTGAACTGTGTTGTTGGAATCTATAACCTGACACCTAATCATAAAGGATAAATAAAAAATCCACTGTTTACTCTGTTTTCAGATGGTGAACCAATTATTGTCATTTTCAGGTTTTCATTGATGAGTTGGATGCTATTGCTCCTGCACGGAAAGATGGAAGTGAAGAACTATCCCAAAGAATTGTAGCTACATTATTGAATTTGATGGATGGGATTAGTAAGATTGATGGACTACTTGTAATTGCTGCTACAAACAGGCCTGATAGCATTGAGCCTGCGCTTAGACGACCTGGAAGACTTGACAGAGAAATTGAGATAGGTGATGCAACTGGCTTCCTTCCCCCTTCCTCCTCTTGTGATTTTGATTTTTATAATCTTTGTAGTTATGCTGCCTTTCAATCTTTACTCTTCTTTTGTAGATTTGAAATGATCATTTTATTACTGCTAGGCTTCACGTTAAAAGTATTTATTCTATCAGTAGATAAGCATGTTCATCTTGATTTGTCACTCGATCCAAACCAACTACAATTGCTTCATTTAGGTATGTATGGGTAATATAAGTTCTTCCTAAATATCTAGGATCAAACTTGCAATTGCCAACCCTGATGCATCAAATCAATGATCAAGGAGCCTCATTAGGCACTTATACATGTCATGTTTAAAGATGAAAGTATGAAGTAAATGTAAAGTACAATAAGAATATGTCTCAGCTGATATTGAGGCTCTTAATTGCGATTGCCCACTTATTTGTGAGCCCAATGCTGTCATTGAGCTTTTGCTACTGGATCCATTTTGAAGCTGGGTGGATCATGCATAGCCTTTTATTTTTTTTTTTTCTATTATTATATGTGTTGACAGATAGGGCAGAATGCAGCACTTTCTTTCAGAACTTTCGGGTTTGAGAGTTAATATGAAAATCTATGGAATTGAATAAAGTATTTTTCCTTCCAATTTCTTGCACAAGGGATCATGGAATTGGTGCAAAATCTCCCCATGATTAGATATTTCTTACATAAGAGATCATGGAATGAGTTTGAAACCTCCCCATGATTGATAACCAGATCATGTAATCTGATAAATTTGAGTTTGACTTCATCTATAAGTTTGACTTTGTCTATGAACATAATCATTATTTGCTGAAATGTCTGAATTACTGGGGTCAAGCAATACTGATGCAGCTTGCATGTGTGTGCCTGTTTGACAAAAAATGGTTAAAACAGAGGGAGGATAGAGAGGGGAGAGGGGTGGGGGAGGAAAAGGAAGAGCATGATTAAAGGAATGACAGAAAATAAATAAATTAAATGAATGTGATGGTATATTTTTGCATCGTGGTTATTTCATATGAATTCTGTATGGTGATTGCCAGGAATTGTTTCAGATGCTTTCTTAGTGAACACAGCTTGTCGTTAATTCCATCTATGTTTGTTTTATTTTATTTATTTATTTTTTGAATACAGCTGTTCCATCTCCAAAGCAACGACTAGATATACTGAGTACTCTTCTCAGTCAAATGGAGCACTCTCTTTCAGATATGCAGGTTCAACACCTTGCTGTGGCTACACATGGCTTTGTGGGTGCTGACTTAGCTGCCCTCTGCAATGAGGCAGCCTTGGTTTGTCTTAGACGTTATGCTAAGTCTAGAAAATCTCGTAATAATTTGCATTCACCTATTGCATTTGAAGCTCATTCTGACAGTGTGGTAAAAGGATCTGGTTGCGTGGGTGAGATGCAAGAGATAGGTGATTCTGCATCTTCAAGTATCCTACCATTGCCTGTATCCTTGGAGAATATAACATCTTCATGCTTTAGTGGAACTGTTACTGAAATTTCAGATAGCATTGAGAATGACATTACTACTAGTTCTATGGAGGTTTTTGTGGTGGATGAAGAAAATATTTTAAAAGTTGTTTTTGAAGATTTTGAGAAAGCCAGGATGAAAGTGAGGCCCAGTGCCATGCGAGAGGTATGACTAATATTTCCATGTTGTTTAATGAAACTATATTATGGAACCTAGTTCCTTTGTTATATACAGCGCTAATATCTTGTTATGTAACCATGAGAGAATTGAATGATCAAAATCACCAGAGATACTAGGGCTGCTTTTGAAATATTACTTCGGTCTTTGATACCGGAATTTTATGCAATTCCTAGACTGTTTGCAACAGTTCCAGAAATTTGACTTGGAGTTTCCTTCTTTTTATTTCTTCACAGCGCTGTCTTCGTCATAATTGGTGTTAAAACCATTTTATTTTTCATTCTAGGAGGATTTTGTATTAACAGAAACAAGGAAATAATATGGCAGTAGGCAGAGTTGCTAATAGATCCAATTCATCATTCCCTTGAATGTTTTGTTGTACTTGTAGGTAATACTAGAGGTTCCAAAAGTTAATTGGGAAGACGTAGGTGGCCAGAGGGAGGTAAAAGCTCAACTAATGGAAGCAGTGGAATGGCCTCAAAAACACCAAGATGCATTCCAGCGTATTGGTACCCGTCCCCCAACAGGGGTTTTAATGTTTGGTCCTCCTGGTTGTAGCAAAACTCTCATGGCACGTGCAGTAGCTTCTGAAGCTGGACTAAACTTCTTTGCAGTTAAGGGTCCAGAACTTTTTAGCAAATGGGTTGGTGAGTCAGAGAAGGCTGTAAGATCACTATTTTTAAAGGCTAGAGCCAATTCTCCATCAATTATATTTTTTGATGAAATTGATGGTCTTGCTGTTATTCGTGGGAAGGAAAATGATGGGGTTTCAGTTTCTGATAGGGTTATGACTCAACTTCTTGTTGAATTGGATGGTTAGTGATTTATTTGTTGTGTTGAATTCCCCGTTAGAAGTTTTCTTTTCGAAGGATTTTGTTCATGCATTCTTATTGATTTTTAGTCTGGTGTTCGCTAAAAGTTTGGTGTAAAGCAATATTAGAAATCTTGGATATCCTTATATAGGATCTCTTGCTCGAGTACAATCCAACTGCTAATTTGTTTTGGGGTACATGGTGCTGTGTCCCTGTTTTATTTTTTTTTACCCGAATAAATGTTTTGTTGAATTTTAGGTTTGCATCAAAGAGTTAATGTTACGGTTATTGCTGCTACAAATCGCCCTGACAAGATTGATCCCGCACTTTTGAGACCAGGTGCTCTCTCTCTGTCTGACTTGTACTAGAGGCATGCATATATGCTCAGAGTCTTCTGCTATCTTGTATGGTTTTGTCTTTATTTTTGTTCCTCTAATCGATAGAAGATCTAAGCAGGACGCTTCGATCGGCTGCTATATGTGGGACCTCCAAATGAGACTGACAGGGAAGAAATATTTCGCATCCATTTACGTAAAATTCCATGCAGTTCTAATGTCAGCATTAAAGAGTTAGCTAACCTTACTGAAGGCTATACTGGGGCTGATATATCATTGATCTGCCGGGAAGCAGCTGTTGCAGCCATAGAGGTTTTCCAAGTTCTTTCTACGTCCTCGTAAACTCATTCATTTTTCTTGTTCTTTAATTTGATTTAATATTCTCTATATTACTAGGAGCGCATTGATGCTTGTGAAGTAATGATGGAACATTTAAAGACTGCAATTAGACAAGTCCAGCCATTGGGAATCCAATCTTATCAAGAGCTATCTGCTAAATTTCAAAGGCTGGTTCATTCTAATCATAGACTTGATGAATTAGGAGATCAAAAGAGCTCAACTGGATTAAATCAGTTTCCTCTCTGGTAACTATTGCAATGCATGTGTCTTTAATTGTCTAAACTGCAACATGTTCTTTCAGTTTATGAACTGGAATTCAACATACTACTTGGCTTTAGATGCAGTTTGCAAAATGACCGTGCTTTTCATCTCCTCCCCTTCTCTGTCTTCTCTTTCTTCTCTCTCTCTCAATCATGTTGGTCAAAGAGATCCATAAAAATAACAAAGTTTAACATAATCTTCAGTTTGAGAAGGCTGTTGAAGTGTTTTTATGCTTTCTTACTATTATCTAAAACATTCACCTTAATTTTGGGTACGCTTAATCTCTTCTATGAAATCTACTAATTGAATATTTATATTTGTGTGCGATTATGTTGTACTTACAATTTTTATTAAAATTTTTTGTTCTGTTGGCTGTTATGATGACAGGACCCTGATAAAATTCTCCATGCAGTTCTTATATCATTTCCTGGCTCCAAGCTCAAAATCAGCTTCTATTCGTTAGACACAATCTACCACATTAGACAAGCAGCGATAGACATCTGAATTCCAATGGAGTGGAAAATTACTATTTGCCTGCTTTGTGTATGGTCTTTTGGCGGGTAAGATCCAGAATTCTCTTGGCCCTTATTATAGTGGTAATACCATCAATATTTTTCGTAGAGAATATAAATATAACTACAAACTTTTTTTTTATGAGATATGAATCGAGCAAACAAAACTTAGCCATGGTGTTTTGGGTTTTGTCTTGTCATATACGAGTATAGATGGTTTCCCTTAAATTATGAAAGATTGATTGATCCTCAAAGTTCAAATTTCCCCTGCAAGATATGGTTGATTCCATTTGAATTCTGGTTTTAATGTGAATAGATAAGTAGAGAGGAATTAGGGGGGCTGCCATTGATTCCTTTAATTGATTAGAGGTGCAACCTATGTACTGACATTTTTACTTGCTTTGGTAATTGTAGTTTTTGCTATGATGATATCCTTTAACATTTCTGTTTTACAATGTTGATGATTTAATGATTTGGGGAAAGAGTTGGCTGAAAATTGAGAGGTTACCTCTTTTAGAGTGATGGGAATGACTATTTTATATTTCTCTGTTTTTTTTTTTTTTTTTTTTTGAGATGCTAAATTTTATATTGTACTTCACAAAATTTTAAATTCCTCTTTTATGTAATAACATAATTGAATTCTATATGGATTTCATTTCCATTTAGAAAGAATCAAGAGCCTTTGGTTTTACTATGATCAAGAGCCTATGGTTTTACTATGCTTTTCCAGTTACAGTTGTGTTGGGTTAGTGGAAAAATGTCAAGGAAATAAAGTAATTATTATTCAAATTAGAAAATAATAATCATAAAATTTTCTTGGGTTATTTTCCCTTAATGTTGTGTTTTTTTTTTTTTTTTTCTTTTTCAACTGAACACTACTGTCAGGATCTTCAGGAGCCATTTTTGGTAGGATTTCAGTTTTCACAGGTTGGTCAGCTAGCTTGGACCATAACAGAAAAAAAAAATTTGGGGTTGAAAGATCTTTTTTATTTTTTTTCTTATTTCGATTTTTATTTTTCTTTTTCAGTTGGGAAATTACTTTAGGCTGGGAAATGAAGAATTGTTTTGCATTTTTCAATTTCATGCATACTTTATTATGTAATAATGATCAATGAAAGCTCTATGATTAGGTCTTGAAACCTTAAAAAGTTGGTATAATTAGGGTTTCTAGAAAAGCGATAGAGACGGGTCAAAAAAATCTGCTCTCATCAATAGAAATGATATAGAAGTTGAACTTGTTAATTATTGGCTTTAAAACTGGAATCACAAGAAACATTATTATTATTATTATTATTATTATTATTAAGAGCTAATAAAGAGATTCAATTATTAATTAAAGTTGTAATTCCTTTTTTTTTTAAAAAAAATTACCATATCGTAATAAGAAGGCCATCTCGAAAAATCTGAGATGTAAACGTGGGGATCATATGATCTATCAATTCTTATCAACTAGTTCCAATTTAAGTAGAGAAACAAAAATGATGCTCTCTGTGCAAGCAATTATTGTATCAATTCTTTGGCTGAAAATAGGAACTGAGTACCTCTCTGCACTTAGTGTCATCCTGCACTTGGAATTTTACACAAAATAATAATAATAATAATAAATAACAACAAATATGATATAATTAACACTTTAATTTTCCTTATGTTAAAATTAATATTTTTAATTCTTTATATTTATTAACAACTAACACTTTAAGTCTTATGTATTAAAATTATGAAATTTTCATTTTATTTTATTTTTTATAGTAATTTCATTCATAAAATTTTAAATACAATATATTTCAATTTTTTAATTATTATATTATAAAATGTTTTAATCTCTCCAAATTTAATATTTTTCATTAAAATTAGTTTAGGGAGTAAAAATATTAATTTAAAACAGTAGAGACAAAATTACTAATTATTTTAAAATTTATGGCCATTACAATAATTTATTCAAATAAAAATTAATATAATAATGAGCACAGCTATAGCTAAAGCAATGGGTTTAATGAAATCCCAACAAGCAACACAACAGAGTACAAAATTCTTTGTCTACGTAATTTGTGGTTTCCTTTCAACTTCCCAAAGATACTTTTGCCATTTCTTCATTTGGAATTTATCATCTGTCCACTTGTCACCTAATTGAATGGTAAATACTTAAACATCATCAACCCTACAAAAGACCAGAAACAAAATTCTTTCTATAAATAAATAAATAAAATCCTGTTAGTAAGGTCAAATAATTTATTATTTACCATATTATTATTTTTTAATTATTAGTAAATTTGGTTATTTTAATCATCATTAATTAAAATATAAATTTTTAAACTACTAAAAATATTTAATATGGCAAATTATGAACAGTAGTTTAAAATTTTAATTATAAACTTTAAAATAATAAAAATTAACAAAAATATATATTAACTATGAGAATTGCTAGACACAATAGTGCCTATATAGCATAAATATATTGATACAATTTTTATCACAAAAAATTATTTAGAGTTTGCATCAATCAACTAATTAGTATGTTAATGGTTGTGATTGCTACTAATTCATTAATAAAATTGCTAGGGAAAATAAATAAAAAGAAGAACACTAACGTTCACATGCTTGAGCTAAAAGAAAAAAAAAAATTATTAAAAAATGAAGTTATCCTCACAACCAAACACCAACTCAGTTGATTCTCTATCAACCATCTAAAGAAATCTCATAAAGTGACCAAACTTTGGCACACACACTCTCTCTCTCCCTAATCCTTTCCTAATCCCCACTTTTGTTCCCGTACAAGCCATCTTTGTTGTAAGAAGCTTCAATCCTATTCTCACCCACGAGTCGCGTATATATCACGCTTAGAGGACCACCTGATCCCCCAAGTACAAATGCAAACTCCGTAAGTAGATAAAACAGAAGCAAGTGGAGGAATTTGGAATATAGAGTTTACTCTGCCACATTTGACTATTACTATTTATTAGTCCACAGACAACAACTACCACCTGACTGTTTGTGAAATGAAAGTGGCGCGTGAAGTACACGTGGAAATTAAGAAAGTTATGGAAAAATTGTGTTTGAAAAATAAAAAATAAAAAATCTTGTAACACTCACTCTCAAGTGTAAGACCCCCAAATCCCGGAAAAACAAAATAAAAACTCTCTTCCCATAAAAATCATAAGAAAAAGCATCTGCAACAGTACCCCATAATAAAAGCTGGAAAACAAGAATACAAGATCCACCTCGAACCTCTCTCCATTTTTCCTCATCATCATCCTTCTTCACCTCATCCTTAATTCCCACCTCCACCGCATCTTCCTCCGTGGTACCACCACCACCACCACCACCACCACAAAAACTGTGTTTGTCTTGCTCTTTATTTGGATCCCATCAAATCAAATTCTTGATAGAGAGTAATAATCTTTGTAAAAAAAAATTCCATCTTTGTGGGTTATGTCTGAGTTTTGTTAATTACTGGTCCTTTTTGAATTTTACCCATATCCTAGAAATCAATTTTGTTTCCATTTTTACCCAAGTAAGAGGAAGAAGTATTGAGTTGGATTTTGGGTCAAATTTAGGGAGAGAGGGAGAGAGAGAGAGAGAGAAATGAGGGAAGATGATTCAAATTGGTTTTCAAGATGGGAAGATGAACTCCCACCACCTGAAGAGCTTATGCCTTTATCTCAAACCCTAATAACTCCTGATCTTGCCCTTGCTTTTGATATTCGAAATCCTAGTAATAACACCTCACTTCAACAAAATCAGCCTCCTGCTCCACCACTTCTTCCGCCCACTTCCACCACCCCTTCCTCTTTGGCTCCTTCACAACCTAATTCTGCTGAATACGCTGCCGATTCTGCTGACTTGGGTTCTGGGGCTGCCGGAGATGAGCCTGCAAGAACCCTTAAGCGACCTCGCCTTGTCTGGACCCCACAGCTTCATAAGAGGTTTGTTGACGCTGTTGCACACTTGGGTATCAAAAATGCTGTGCCCAAGACTATAATGCAGCTTATGAGTGTTGATGGTTTAACTAGAGAGAACGTAGCTAGTCATTTGCAAAAGTATCGGTTATATCTCAAAAGGATGCAGGGATTGTCTTCTGGTGGTGCTGGTGGTGTTAATGGTACTGGTGGTGCTGGATTAGCTGCGGGCTCCGATGCTGCCACTGAACATTTGTTTGCCAGTTCTCCAGTGCCTGCGCATTTCTTGCATCCAGGGAGGCCTAATTCCGATCATTTCTTGCCGTTTGTACCAGTTGCAGCACTGCAACACCAACACCATCAGCAGCAGATGGCAGCAGCAGCTGCGGCTGTGGCTCATCCCCAGTTGCAGAGTCAGTACCATAGGCAGATGGGGCACTTTGGGTCGCCTCCAAATGGTCAGTTTGAGCATCCTTTTCTGGCTAGGCAGACACAGCAGCCTGTGCATAGGATGGGGGCGCCAGTACACAATACAGTTCCAGGATATGTGGAGGATTTGGAGTCAGCAAATGGGAATGGAGGG